>JAHTLZ010000045.1:246714-282882 GCA_023846285.1 Phrynocephalus versicolor
TATTTATTTATTTATTTATTTATTTATTTATTTATTTATTTATTTATTTATTTGTTACATTTATATACCGCCCATCTTCCGGATGGAACTCTGGGTGGTTTACAATTAAAACAGAACAACAGGAAAGGAAAAACAAAACTGCAAAAAAATACCAATAAAATAAAGAGGGACAATACCCTCCACAAGAGATGACACGGGCGGCAAAGCAAAACAAAACAAAACAAAAACCCAAAAAAATTAAGTAAAAAAGATAGTTGATATCTTCAGTGAAAATTATGACCCTATGATAAGTTGGCTTCTTCTTCCAGATTAGTGAAACTAGGGTGGTTACACAGCGAAGCAAATAATAAGAAACATATGCGAAACATATGTTAAGTGTCAGGAATTGTTGGTGAAGCATGGGTAAGCAATTCAATAAAAGATGAAGGAACCACACACAATGGGGAAAATAGCTTAAAAACAGCTGTCCCATGTAATATAGTATACACGATTGAACTGGTGTTTTACTATATCTCCAACATCCTAAAGACAGTGTACTCTCTTGTTGATGAGGATGTCTGATGTTTTGTTTATCTCTTTCACCCCATCTATTCTTTGTTGTGATTTGGTAAAGCTCGCCCTAACAGCCAAACTTCCCTCCTGGGATCTTGTTTTCTTTTTCTTTGGACTTCTTTGAACCTTTGACTTCTCGGCATGAAAGTAGCTGTATCGCTAACTGTGCAAAATAAAATAAAATATCTCTTTTGCTGGAAAGAGTAATATAACAACAAAGTTACTTACAAGTATCGGAGATTGGGAAGATTCTGGAAGGCATTTCTGTCAATATACACAAGATTGTTTGCTTTCTCGATTCTTCTGTGGGGGAAAAAGGACAAAATATACTGTACATTGGACTTGGACTTGGAGTCGGAGAGTTCTTTTTCTGACGATACAAGATTTTGTGCATAGGGCAAGCCAAGTTCAGCAGCATCCTTTCTCTATACCTTTTAATGTCAAGGATGCTTTAAATTGTATTTTAATGGATTTGTTTTGCTTTGATTATTGTTTGTTGTTGAACTTATGTGGTGAACTGCCCAGAGTGGCCTCACTGTCAAATGGGTGGTATACAAATACAACAATTAATTAATTAATTAATGCAACAATCTGTTGACCAAGCAGTTGAGCAGCTTCCAAGCTTGGTTAAGAAAGTGTTACTGGATGTCTCTTTAGCTCTGTGCCACAAACTGGAAGATGCATTTTGATCACGTGACCTAAACAGCGTTGTAGAATTCCTCAAATCCGCTGTACGCCAGTACTCTTTTCCATAGATGTGGCCCGGTTTCCTGGGGCTGGAGAGGCGATGCGGGCTCCCGAAAGGGGGTGGGGGCAAAGAGTGAGAAGGAGGGAAAGGGAGGAAGGAAGAAGGAAAGAAGGGCAGAAGAGAAAGGCGGGACAGGTCCGTGCGGGGAGCATCGCTGGAGAATGAGCCGCTGCAGCAGTAGCAGCAGCAGCAGCAGCCTCCGCAGCTCCAGCCGGGGTGCCCGAGGTACTGCTCTCTCTCTCTCACGCACACACATATCACACTCCTCCCTCCCTCCTTCTCCCTGTCATTTGCTTGCAGCACAGTTTCTCAATCTGCTTGGCGAACAGAGGAAAAAAAAGTACTACCCTCAGAGGTGGTTCCAACAAAATGTGTTTTAGGGGGTGTGGGTGGGTTCCCCCACCAAAAAAAAGACGGCTCTTCATGGGAACAGGGTTTTAGGAGCCGTTTCATCCTGAATTTAGAAGCGTATTTTAGTGGACGTGCAATACCGCTCCAGTCAGTTTGTGGACTGGGATGGTGGATGCCTGTTGCTAAGAACTTTGGGGAAGCCACCTCCACCACATTTTCCACATTGCAATACACATCATGCCACAGATTGGCTCACATCTGTCCCATAATGCCTCCAGCCTTCGATCCCACTTCTTTACTCACATTTCGTAGAGTTCAGGAAGATTGGAGAATGCGTCTGATTTTATTGTTTCCAAGGCATCGTTCTGGGAGATTTCTCTGTCAAGAGAAAGGAAGTGTAAGCCAAGGTGGCCTTCCTCTTTACTGAAAGCGCCAGAAGTGCAAGCATGTGTGGAAAACAAAAGGGCGAGTTCAACATTTGCCATCTTCAAAAGCATCCAGGAATCCCAGACTAGAGCTCATTAAAAAGAAAGTGTGCCTGGGATTTTACTACTTATATATATTGGAGGAAGTCATACATTTTAAATTCACAGCAGTGAATTGCTTTTAAAATTATTTTAAACAAAGACTATACTGCAAATAATACATAAAAATGCAAAAATAAAATATAACAAAAACGTAATACATGCATACAAAAACTCAAAACTATTCAATTATGCATCAATGCCTCCCTCCAGTGGGACCATTCAAATACATGTTACATGATTTTTTTAAAATTATGGCACCCCATTGCTTTTTCAAAACGACACTGATTCTTTTGAAGGTGAGTGACCTTTCTCTCAAATTAATACATAATCAATGATATATTCCCAAACATATCTTAAAAAAATTCTTATTGTCCATCCTCTTTTAAACCTTATAGTCATAGGCCCCAGTCTCACTACCGTTATTTGCGCATCGTAATATGATGTGTACTTTTTTGGGGGGTGTCATGTGACGTTTGATGCACAGTTAGCATCCCGACAACAGGGGAGCATTTTACTTCTCTGCGTCCATCCCGACTTGCTTACTGTGCATCTTTTCCCTGTTTTTTTCCCTTGTGGTGAATAACTGCGTTGCAGCCAGGTAGCAGTTTTTCTTCTTAAAATTGATTGTAATTGCAGGTGGAAAGCCAGTAAAAATTGTGCCGGCATGCCAGTATGCCACCAATTCAGTAGCATAAACAATTACCAAGACAGAACTACAGGAAGTGGCAGAAAAAGGGGTACAAATCTAATTGGTGCGGATTTTCTGGGGTCATACCTCGTTTAAGCCATTAAAAAGTGTGCATCAATAACAGAGGTATTTTAACACAATCCCTAGCGGTGGTACAAAATGCTGCGGTTAAAGTGCGCTTCCAGGGGCGTGGTCGGCTGGAGTACCAAAATACTGCTCTTCAGAGAGAAGGCACAATCTTTTGCTGCACAGTCTTTCGCAGCAAAATCGTCGTGAGACCTGGGCCATAGAATCATAGAACAACTGAGTTGGAAAGGGCCTTTCAAGCCACTGAGTCCAGCCCCCTCCTCAATGCAGAACTGAAAGCAAAGCAGATCAAAGCGGGTGAAGGAGGAGCACAGGAGAGATGGAGAAAGTAAAGGAAGACACCTGGGGGGAGGGCAAGATACTCCATTACTATCTGACATGCGTGCAAAAACCAGAGCAGAAGAAAACTGGATAGGGCACCATTTTGAACCATCGCAAATCATAGCAATGTGTGCTATAATAGGAGTAGTTCCAAATTCCATCTGACCCCCCCCCCCCGGGGGGGGGGGGTGGGTGGCCCCGGGGGGTAGTGAAGAATACAAGCAGTGAGATGTAAACTAAAGGAAATCTATCACTCTAATTTATACCATCGCCCTAATTTATACCATTGACTTAGGCCAGTATTTATAAATAATAGGATTCAAAGCCAATACTCTTAAGGAGCTTTTGCTGAACAAGGAGGCTCCAGTACCTTAGAGACTACAGTTGGAATAAGCATCTTATCCAGAGTTTTTAGAGCTTTGGTGATTTTTCTAATCATCCCTCTCATCCTATTGGGAAAATAACAATCTTGCATGCAACCTAACGGTAGGTTTCACTTGGAGACTGGAGCTTTCACAAGCTAAGGTGACTGTCTTCAGGGACTAACTTATTAATAAAGTCTCTTGCCCCCATCCTGGGCATGAGGCAAAGTCCTGCCACCTCTTTCTGTTCATTTTCTTCCATTGTTTGTTTACTCTCTTTCCTAACGTTTGAACAAAGCAGACATGTAAACTTGGCTTCTTGACCTTTCTGGCCATGTGGTCTCAGAGATCTCACCCTCTCCCAGATGGCTGAGATATCAATCTCATTTTAATCTTTTTTATTCCTCTGACTCTGATGTTCCACAATTGTAAGCAAAGATATTTTTCATTTTCTACTTCAGCTAACTGGAGAGTGATTTTTATATACAGCTGGTGAGAACAAAAGGGGCTGGGCAGAAGCTGGGAAATCTAGCTATTCTCCTTCATGGTTTTCCTATGCTGTAGCTCTGCAGTTTTGTACTTTATGCTCCGATAACTAAAAGGAATTAACAACAACAAATCCTTCAGCACATTGTGCCTTAGCTCTGTGACCCTCTCAGCATCAAATATTTAGGAAATACCTCACATCATATAGAGGTGACATCTAGCAAGGGAAGAAGCTGCAACCTCTTCCGCATCCTCTAGTTGTGGGTTATTGTCCCCTTTTCATCACCACCATTAATGGCCTATGCTGACACTTCTCAGGGCACCATGGCACCGTGAAGGTATGAACTAGTCAACATGGCAGAAGGTGCACTCTTCCATCTCACGTTCAGTCTACGTGTGAATGCATAACTCTCTGCTTTTGTATGTGTTTTGCAAACATGCCACCATTCCCTCTATGAATACTGACCTTTGCCTCTGTTTCTACCCATTCTTGTTGGCTGTGCCTTCCACCTCATAAACCTCAAGGAACACTAGCTACCACTGGTCCCATGAAATATGTGCATTATATGTAGCAGTACAACGATAGGATGAAAAGCCAAAAGGGCCTTGACAGATTGGAGTCCTGGGCCAAAGCTAGCGGAATGGGTTTCAACAGAGGGAAATGTAGGGCGCTGCATCTAGGTAAAAATAATAAATTGCACAGATATAGGATGGGAGATACCTGGCTGGCAAATAGGACATGTGAAAGGGATCTGGGAGTCTTGGTGGACCATGAATTGAACATGAGTCAGCAGTGTGATGCGGTGGCCAGGAAAGCCAATGCGATTCTTGATTGCATCAACAGAACCATCGTGTCTAGATTAAGGCAAGTGATAGTACCACTCTATTCTGCTCTGGTCTGACCCCACCTGGAGTACTGTGTCCCGTTCTGTGCACCTCAATTTCAAAAGGATGTTGACATCCTCGAGCAGGTACAGAGGAGAGAGACCAAGATGGTTGAAGTTCTGGAAGAAATGTATTATGAGGAATGGCTTAGAGAGCTAAGAATGTTTAGCCTTTCAAAAAGAAGGCTGAGAGGGGATATGATAGATATGTTTAGGGTTAGGGTTAGGGTTAGGGTTAGGGTTAGGGTTAGGGTTAGGATGTCATATTGAAGAGAGAACAGGTTTGTTTTCCATGGCTTCAGAGACTATGACTCGGAGCAATGGTCTCAAAAAACAGGAAAAGAGATTCCATTTGAACACTTGGAAGAATTTCATGATGGTTAGAGCTGTTCGGCAGTGAAATATGCTGCCAGGGAGAGTGGTGGAGTCTCTGTCTTTGGAGCGTTTTAAGCAGAGTGTGGATGGCCATCTGTCGGAAATACTGTGATGGGGGTACCTGCATCCTGGACTGGATGGCCCTTGAGGTCTTTTCCAATGTGTGTGAGATAGGAGATAGTTCAAAATTGGAACAGCTGAGAGGGTTTGAAGGGGTAGGGGGACTCTGTAAGACAGATTATAAGGAACTATTCCCAAATTGGCTGACACCTTCCATACTTTACTTTGATTTTAAAGTCATAAAGTTGATTTTATGTGGTCACCTAAAGTAGCCATGTTGCTTGGAGGATTGGAGGATTTACAGCCTAAAGAAGCAAATTTTAGAAGCGTCATGACACAGTGGTTAAATGCCTATACTGCAGCTAAAACTGGGCTCATGACCTGGGGTTCAATCCCAGGTGGACGGTTCATGGTTGACTCAGACTCCCATCCTTCCGAGGCCGGTAAAATTAGTACCCAGCTCACTGGGTGGGGGACAATGTGTAACCTGCATAGTTAAATTGTAAACCACCCAACCTGTGGGTCCCCAGATGCTCCTGGACTGAAACTCCCAGAAACCCCTTCCAGCACAGTGAATGGTGGAGGCTTCTGGGAGTTGCAGTCGTGGAAGATATGGGCACCCACAGGTTGAGAACCACTAAACCTAGAGAGTACTTGAAGTGCTATGGGGCAGTATATAAGCAGAACACTTTGCTTTTCACACTGAGGGCATGGGATTATGGTTTTTCATAGACCGAGTTCTCATAAAGCATTTGTCTAGGGGAAGGAGACAGCAGAAAAAGCACATTTTAACTAACCTGATAAACAACATAAAGGGTGGTGGAAAATGCAACAAAAATAACAGCAGCACCCTATGTATAAATTGCCCCCTCACACCAAGAAATGCTATTAAGTGGAAGTTGTATTGCTAATTCCACTACATTACACATTATGATGAAGCAGGGAACAGCAGGTGCTTTATAGCGACACCGTATATTTCAAGGCTTTTACTTTAAAAAAAAATCCTCAAATGGTAAATTAAACAAAACTTTTTTGAAAACACGACCCATCTCTTATGAGGGGGGAAAATGTGTCTTTTAAGTTTATGAGCTGTCTGCTTCAATTCACCCAAGCTGAACAAGTGGATGCAACTCCTACCTCCTGGAATACAAACCCTCTCTTGAAAGGATCGTTTTTATTTCAAACTCTGCTAAGTTTCAAGTAATTATTATCTTTGTCATTTATTTAGCAGGAGGAAAGGAGAGGCGTCGGGGGGGGGATGGGAGACTGCGTTGAGGGGCCTTGCACTTCAAAAGCAAGGCGCTGGGAAAACAAATAAGAATTATACACAAATGGTCTCTTTCAATTCTTCACTGTTGAGGCAGAAAAATGTAGTGTGGGGGGAAGGAAGGGGAAGGAGGGGGCTCTGTTATGAAATTTCATCAAGACAAGGAGAAATTAATCAACACTGTCTTGTGGACAAGTCTCATTATTTGCTGGGATAGTAACACTGTTTCATTTGTCCTAAGCTGTTTTCTCCCACTGCAGAGGATTGCAGCTTTGCTGCCACTGCTGTGTCAGCGGCCATTTTGTGAGGCATTATGGGAACCTAACGGTGTTTGCCAACAACTAGATTGTGGATTTCGCCCTCTTCCCCTTAAACGCTCCCAGCAATTCCGTATGCAATCTCAAACAATCTCCTCTCCCGCTCACATGGCATGGCAGATTGCAAGGCAGCAGGTGCTGTTCATGCGAATGCCACAAATGTCCAAAACAAGGTTTGTGCCCATCTGTAGTTGGTGGCAACCACCATTTTATTCTCATAATTCTTCCTCACAAAATGGCAGATGACACAGCAGCAAGGCTGCGATCATCTGTAGTAAGAGAAAACAGCTTTGGACAAATGGAAGAGTGTTACTATCCCTGTAAATACTGAGACTTGCCTAGGAAATAAAAGGTTAGCAAATTTTTCCTTGTACGAACTTAATTTCTTGTATGAACTGTTACAAATCTCTGAAATGAGGTTTGTACCCATCTCTAGAGGAATATATTTAGGGAAAACTTTTCCCTATAATGTTCTTGTTCTTGTGAGGAGTGAGAGAATTAAATGTCTTAGAAATTTATAGCTCCATTTGTATCTGGAATTTGTTCTAACTGGCTTAAGTTGTAGTTGATGGAAGCACTGCCCAGTCACAAAAATATTCTTTTCAGACTTATTGAGGTCATTTGGATGTATGTAGGTTCCAAGAGGCCTGGAATGCATCGGCTTCATTTTGGACCCCTCTTCTTTCCAGAGAATTCAGCTAATCAAAGACAGTGACTTCACGTCCTTCCTCGTTCCGAGATTATGTTCGTTTTGTGATAACTTTGTTCATGGTCACGTGGTCTTGTCCCAGTTCTGTCCCTGTTTCCATTTACCCACGGGTGTGATTGATGGTATTGTGACAACTGTTACTTCATGTCCTTGTTTCGTGACAATTACTGAATTTTCTTGGCTTCGTTTACCCCCCCCCTTTTTTTTTTGGCCTGGGCTTCCATTTTTTGATATTTCGAATCTCCGCAACTTTGCCTTTCATGCGTTAAGCATCAAAGCTCCCGGTTTCATGCCTTCTTCCCTCTCTGTGATGCATTGTTTATGCCATTGAGATTGTACTGGAGAATGCATTTTTTTTTGCTTACTAAAAATATGACTCCACCTATGACCGAAAAATTGGTAAACCAATCGGGTTTCCAACATGCTAGTAAGGTAAAATATTTGAGTATTACCGTATCTAACCGTTGTAACACTTTACTTAAAGATAATTATGTTAATGGTATAAAAGCAATCAAAGCTGATTTGGAAACCTGGTCAAGACTCCAGTTATCCTTAATGGGCAGAATTGCTGCAATTAAAATGAATGTCTTACCTAAATTGCTCTTTTTATTTCAATCCTTACCTATATTACCTAACTTTAAGATCATTTCAGACCTGGAAAAAAGTATATGTGTATTTATATGGCAAAAGAAAAAAGCAAGGATTAGAAATGTTTATCTACAGGACAGAACTAAGACTGGTGGCTTTGCCCTGCCCAATTTGGTGTTATACTACAAGGCCGCTACCATGACTTGGATTAAAGACTGGATTTTGATGACAAATAATAGAATACTGCAGCTTGAGAGCCATGGCTTGGATAAGGGTTGGCATCATTATATATGGTATAAGGGTAATATACCTACCCTTTTTAAAAAGCACTGGATAAGGAATGCCTTAGTTAAAATATGGTTACCGATTAAAAAACAATTTTATTTCAAAGCACCATTGTGGTTATCTCCACTGGGAGCGGCTATTAGCCCCCATATAAGTGTAACCCCGAAATTTTTAACTTATAGACACCTTCTGAACGCTGACCTCTCTTTGAAATCATTAGAAAAATTAGTATAAGAAGGTTATAAGTTAGACTGGTGGAAGTACCAACAAATATACTCTCACTTCAAAGATCTTACTAAAGAGGGGGGATTTATGACTAATGATACTCCACTTGACAAAATACTATTCTCTGGCAACTCAAAGCTCCTTAGTAAATTTTATAGTATCTTGTTAAATGAAAACATGATTGATACACTGGTCAAAGACACTATGATAAGATGGGCAGAAAATTTTGGTTATTCTATTCATCTAAACAAATGGGACTCTTTGTGGAACACAGTCAAAATCTTCAAATCTATAGCCTTTAAGGAAAATTGTTATAAGATGTTCTATAGATGGCATTTTTCACCACATCGTTTATCTAAGATGTATAACTGCTCACCTAAATGTTGGACATGTAAACATGATTGTGGTACTTTTTACCATATGTGGTGGACATGTAAAGAGGCAAAGGCATACTGGACAATGGTAAAAATATTTTTAGAAAGATCCTTGAAAATTAAGTTAGAGCCTAGACCAGAATTTTTTTTATTAAATATAGTAGACATTAATATTTCCTATGACCAGAGATATGTACTTCACCATGTAATTGTTGCTGCAAGGATATTGTATCCGAAATCCTGGAAACAACCAAATGTGCCAACAGAGAGAAATTTCCATGAAAAAATAAGAGAATGTATTGAAATCGACAGACTCTCCAGCTTTCTAAAGGGAGACTACGATGAGATTTCTCGGAAAAGATGGCAAGAAGTAACAAACCTATTAGCATTGTGATAATACTTGGTGATCTGTTAATATGTTAAACCGTTATTCTTGGCTTGATATATTCAATGTAATTTTTTAAAACTGTACCCCTTTCCCCCCACACGCCTCCCCCTTGGTCCCCCCCCCAAAAAGCCAATAAAATTACCTAATTAAAAAAAAGAGAGAGATTGTACTGGAGAATGCAATTTCGTACTCCTGCCACTAGATGGAGAATCTGTGCATTGTGTGACAAGTGTTACTTCACGGGCACTTGTCTCGAAATAAGAACCGAGACAAGATAATTCCTGAGGCCAGGGAGAGGTATGTCTCATCACACTCTTTTCCTGGTTCAGGGGGTGTGGTTGGGACGAACTCCCGCCGTCACGCAATGGACGTGGAGTAACCTTTTTTTGTACCTGTCCCAAGCAGGACAGCAAACCACTATGAGAGGGATGTAAAGTAATTGTCTAAGACTCTTTGCCCCGCGTCCTTGCCCAGCAATGTTTTGTGTTTCTCAGGTATCCTGGTTTCCAACTTTCCTGTATTCAGTTTATTTTCTTCTCTCTCCTGTGTCCCTCCATGTGCAACATCTCCAAAGAATATCTTGTCCGTTTTATATACAGAAGCCAGAACTGGAAAATTTCAAACCCTGACTCCCACCCCGGCACTCTGTTACTGATCTGAAAGTGAAAGTTGGAGGAAAAATAATCACAGAGTGGTTTGAAAGTGAAGCAACTGAAGGAGTTTATGTCTAGAGATGGGCACGACTTAGCGGTATTTCCGTTTCCGTTTCCGTTACTCGTTTCCGTTACTCTACGGAAATGGAAATGGGAATTACTCCGCCAGACTTCGAGCTCGAACCGACGAACGAACAATTTGGTCTGATTTGTCGTGCTCGTTACTTGCATCGCGCGATTGCGCGCGATGCCAAGCGACACAGAAAAAAAGTTTTTAAAAGTTAAAAAGCCCGGTTCCCGGCCAAAAAGCAGGCGGAAATATGCCTGCCGTGCCTCAGGGCACCTACCAGAGGGGTGGTTTCTGGAGGTCCCCGCCCGGCCTCCCCCCCCTCCTCCGTCCTGCTGGGATGCTCTGGTGTGGTGGTGGGACTCGCCCGCCGCAAAAAGCCCAGTCTCGCCGCCGGCCGCCAAAGCGCAAGCAAGCGGCACGGGCGGCACAGGAAAAAACTTTTTTAAACTCTCCCCCGGGTCTCCCCCCCAACCATTCCCGGGCCAAAAAGCAGGCGGAAAATGCCTGTTTGACTAAGGGCACTCACTAGGGCACCTACCGGAGGGGGGGTTTCTGGTCTGGAGGGGGGGTGTCCCGGCTTCCCCCCCCTCCGTCCTGGGCTGCTCTGGTCTGGTGGTGGGACTCGCCGCAGGCTCACAAAAAGCCCACTCTGCCGAGACGCCGACGGCCGCCGCAAACGCAAGCGGCACGGACGGCGCAGGAAAAAACTTTTAAACTCTCCCCGGCCCCCACCCATTCCCGGGCCAAAAAGCCCCACCCATTCCCGGGCCAAAAAGCAGGCGGGAAATGCCTGTTTGACTAAGGGCACTCACTCAGTAGGGCACCTACCGGAGGGGGGGTTTCTGGTCTGGAGGGGGGGTCCCGCCTCCCCCCGTCCTGGGCATCCGGACTCGAGTCGCCTCGTCGCCATGCCATGCGGTGCGGGCGGGGGATCGAAAATGGGGTGGCGAATGCAATATTGTTTTTGAAATCGTGGTCCAAAAACACACAAGCACAACAGAAACACGCGGAAATGTATGAACTGCCAGATTTTTCACAGTAGCAGTGGGTTTTTTCTTGCAACAAAATGTCTCTCCTCTCCTCCTGTGTCCTCCATTGATTTTATTTTATTTTATTTTTTTTACACCTGCGCAGTGTGCAATGATGGGCTGGCCCAGTGGCCTGGCCAGCCATGTGGGAGGGGACGACCATGCAAATTTTTGGAGCCATCTCACCAATCGCATGGCCACTTGGCCACTGAGACTTCTGGGATGTGCCAAAAAGCCCCCTAAAACTTGCCCTAGCCCCCTAACCCGCTAACCCTAATCCTTGAATCCTTACCCATACGTCACAGACTGTCTTCTTAGTGGGTCAGAGAGGCACCCAGAGGTGCAACCCAATAGCCCACCATAACCTTACCCGTCATTAGCCTAACCCTAGCCCTAACCCTAAATCCACCTTAGCCCATAGCCAGATCTACTTGCATTGCACTACACACGCAAGTACGATTCCCTTCTTTGTGGGACATGGCAGGTGCGAGAGCCTTGTGCAGGGAAGGCATGACGCTATCACTCTCACTGGTCTCACTGCCTGCAAATGGTATGCATAACCATATGGTTGTGCATGCCATTTTGCAGCAGCAGCAGGTGAGGATGGGAGACCCCCATGTTGAGGGGTCTCTTGGAGCCTGCTGCTGCTGTCCCTTCCTTTATAGCGGGCCGGCGGAGGCACCCACCCCACAGAGGTGCCTCCAGGAGCCCGCTACCCCCAAAAAAACCAGTATAACGATAACGAAAAAACGAAAAAACGAACCGACTAATTTTTGCGAAGTTTCGCGAAAAACGGAAACGAAACGAATCGGACCCTAGCCGAAACCGAAACCGAAAACGAAGTTTTTTTTCTGAGTCGTGCCCATCTCTATTTATGTCCATCAATTCCAGGCATGTGTGTAAAGTTTTAAATAAAGATCAAGGCATTTGGGGCACTATACTAAAAGCGGTTTTCTCTTTAATATGAGTGCCTCTTCAAAGGTCTTCTTGGTAAAGTGTCATGTACACAGATGATGCTATCAGGGTGGCCATGTGTCATACATTAGAGAACAGTCCATCCTTTCTTTGAAATTATCCTCTATCTAAAGACTGCCCAAACCTGATCTGCAGATGGAGGAAGATAAGAAGGGTAGTAGCAGGGGGAGTTTTGAAATTGCCTAGAGCTGCCTAGATGCCCTAAGCACATCCGATCTCGCTTGATTTCAGAAGCTAAGCAGGGTCGGCCCTGGTTAGTACTTGGATGGGCGACCACCAGGGAATACCAGGTGCTGTAGGCGCCTGGAGTAGGAACTGGCAAGCCACTCCATACTCCTGCCAAGAAAACTCCATGGACATGGAGTCACGTAGAGTCGGTCACGACTGTAACGACACAACACACACACATCAGTAGGGGGAGGATTTGGGTTTGGACATGTCTATGAGTAATCTGGTGAGATACCAGATTGAAATATCAGATTAAAGCACTCATAAACATGTTTAAACTTGCTAGTGGCTTCAATTATACGTTATGGAGAAAGCGTGAAATGTCATAGAAATTCTTTCCACAAATACAAACCAAGGTGGTACAAGGTGAGATGAACTGCATTTCTATTTGCATTTCATTTTGGTTAGAGTATATATGTCTCCATTTGAACCATGGAGAGATTACATTTTTAAAATGTCCCTGAATCAACCTGCCACGTTTTGTTATCTAGGGCTTGTAATCCAGGTAACCTTTTCCACCTCTATTCACTCTCAGGGATCCACATACGTGCTCCTGAATTCCAGTGGAAGAGACATCATCAGCTTCTCCATTTCCTTTTTCATGACCTTAACAAGCTGCTCTCCACCTCCAGCTTGGCACTTGAGAAGGGAAAGGTGTGTGATAAGGGATCTGATAATGGATCATAAGAGGAATTTGCTGGTTTAACACTTGATCCTTTTCTGGGTTTCATCTGTTAAGTAGGAATCAACAGATAAGCGGCCCCCGCCAAACCCATCCGTAGAGGGAAAGAGAAGAATGTTGTTTAATTTTGCTGTTTCTTCTAATTGCTGGTAGGTTTTAAAAACATTTGCTTTTCCCCAAGTTGTATATAGTTTAGAGAATTTGAAAAATGAAAGGAGCAAAATAGGGTGGGGGGGGGGAGAGAGAGAAAGATTCCCCATTGTACATAATATCTTTCCTTGCATTTCAGAATAAATATGAGTGATTTATCTCTTTGGCATATTTTCAGCCACTCTCTATAAACAGTTTTAAAATACCCAGTATTGTCTCTTTTCCTGCATGACCCAAGAATTACCATAGCAACTTGTCTCCCAATTAGCCTTCATCGGCTCACAATCTATATGATTAGACAAGGTCAGCTTCTGAACAAATACCATGGATTTGCTACAGCAAATCACGAAGAGCAAGTGGAGGACCCCCCCCCAACTGAAATGAACAGACAACGGGATCATTACCCTACTGTGCAGGAAAGTAATTATTTTTAAAAATTGGACACAAAAAAAACATATCCTAATGATCATGGTGATATTACAGAACCACAGCAGGAAACTACAGATACTGGGAAAGATGCCTTAAAAGAAGCAAATGTTTCTAATTTCTTTATATTTAGCATTAGGATTGCTGAAATCAATGCATCAGTTTATGGAGAGAAAGTTTCCAAGTTTCAGCAGTGTTTGTATGGACATGATACAAGGACTGGTCTTTCCCAGCTTTTCTTGGCTATCTCTGAATTGTATGTAAAAGATCAATGAGCTACAATGGGGGAACAGTTAGTGTGGACTGAAAACCATTCTCCATAGGCACTCTAGTCACAAGAGAGACAAGCTTACTTCTATCTCCGTCTTATAGATGTCAGCAGGTTGGTGCCACTGGGTAGGTCCCTTTATTTATTTATTTATTTATTTATTTATTTATTTATTTATTTATTTATTTATACATACAGCTTTTATGCCATTCACTACTTAAAGGTCTCTTGGGAGGGGGCTTGCAATTCAACCATTAAAATAGACAGTTAAAAGCAACTAAAAACATTAAAACACGATACAATACAATACAATTAAAACACAATACACTAACAATGCCCTCAGGACCCACAATCTATATTATATCAGTTAAAAATACTTCTAATACAGGAAGATTTTTACCTGGCGACAAAATGTCACTCCAGGCGGAACACGGGAGGGTGTTCCATAGTCTTGGGGGCAGATGCTGAGAAGGCCCTGTGTCTACAAGCCATCGCTCTCACCTCCTTGAGGGATGGCTCTTTCAAGAGGGCCCCCTGGCTAGATCTTAATTGCTGGGTAGGTTCATATGGAAGGAGATGGTCCTTCAGGTATCTAGCACCTAAACTGCTTAGGACTTTCATACAAAACAAGCACTTTGAATTTGGCTCAGGCAGCAACTGGCAACCAATATAGCTTATATAAAATTGGTGTCATGCGATTCCTAGCGGCTCCACCACTCACCAGCCATGCCACACAATTCGTGACCCGTTGCAATTGTTGGACCATCTTGAAAGGCATTAGTGACATGCATGACCCGAACACCGTGCTACTTTTGGATTCGAATTGATCCAAGGTACGAAAACGGTGTAGAGTTTATATATTACAAACAATGTCTATGCTGACTTTGCAAATTCTGGCATGTCAGCACTAAAACGGTATCCTTTGTTGTAAGCTGCAAAGTCAACACCAGCACAATTTGTTGGGCACGGGATGGATAACTTTCATAACCGGGAGAACTTTGCTGCCATAAAATGCCAAAAGGGGACAGAGAGAGATCGGGAGAGCAATTGCCCCCTAGCCCTCACATGTTGTCTATGCACCTTCCTAAATTCCTATTTGGCTGGATAACTTGGGATTTCAGTTCCCCATTTTGGTGTAGCGGCTAGAGTAATGAACTAGAACTCAGGAGACCTGGATTTGATTCCTTGACTCTGCTATGGAGACCGAATGGGTATGTGTGTGTGAATTGGCAAACGCAGCAATGCAAACTTTATGGAATTTTTGAAGCCATGCAGAAAAACAACAGAAAAATTGGTAAACCCCAAATTTTTCCTGCTCCCCCCCCCAGTATTTGGAAATGTTACATCTCTAGGTAAAACCACTCCTAAAATGCCTCATTTGTCTTGAAAGCCCTATTCAAGTCACTTTAATTCAGACTTGATGGTACATAACCATCAACTTCATGGCATACAACATAGTAACAAGTGGGCATTCGCAGTCATGGCCACAATGCTATGTAGGTATATTACACATACTCACCTATGCTGGGCTCCCTCTCTTCTTACCTTTAGGTAATGTGTAAAAATTATATTGTTTGGAGAGGACTGCAGAAACAACTTACACAATTTTGACACCCTTGTGGTTCCATGAACTGGATATTGATATCGATCAGCATTTGCCCCTGGGTTTATTTTATATTTTGGGTTATTACAGTTTTGGTCTGGATCTCATTATTTATGTCTTTGTGGGTAACTGTGTTTTTAAATGCTGTAAGCCACCCTGAGTAGTGCCAAAGCACTAGATGGATGGGATGCAAATGCAATTATTATTATTATTATTATTATTATTATTATTATTATTATTATTATTATTATTATTATTATTATTATTATTATTAGATTTATATACCACAACCATCTAGCAAAAAAGCTACTCTGGGCGGTTCACAAACATATACAAAATATAAAAACAGATTAAACAAATTAAAGTAGTAAATAAAACTAATCAATCAAATCAAATAATCAAATCATAAAAATAAAAAGAACAGATAAACAAATAAGCACAAATACAATAAATCAGAATAGTTTGACAATTCAAAATAAGTACAAATGGAAAAAAATTAACTACTATCCCACCTCCAAACAAAATCTCACCACATATAGAATTAAGCTTCCCCCTCTTCTCTCTGATATTTTCTTCGGTGTACAAATCCATCTATGTAGATATATCAAAGAAGTAATTTCCCCCCTACTCCTTCCCCTTTTCTTTTCTGTTACCTACACAATGTATGCTCATGCATATTATTATCATCATCATCATCACCACAAGGACAGGCAATATAGAAGAAGTCTCCCTGAAGAGCGGAGAAACATAGTAAAGCTCTAATGGTTTGGGAATTTGATATCTATTGAAGCATCTGTCCTTAGTTACGATATTGATTCCTGTGATCTTAAGATTCCTTGAGGTCCAAATATTTCCCCTAGTTGCATAACATACAATGGGCCTACTCACAGCCAAAAAGACCCATGAATCATGCTACCGGCACCTCCCTCCCTGCCTTTTCCTGAACAAAACAATGGCCTAACTGCATGCACTTTGATTATTGTAAACCACCCAGAGTGGTCTTGTTACAAGATGGACAGTCTAAAAATCTAATACATAAAGAAAATAAATTCCTCCCACTGGCTCTTTCCCCAGTCTCTTCTTTTCACTCTTTGCCTTCTGGTGCACTTATGTTATGGAAGTACAACACAGAGACAACCATCCTTTGGCCAAGTTAAGTCTAGGTACCAACTGTGAACACGTGACAGTAGATGTACATGGTTTAAAGCCGCTCCACATATAAAAAGCAAACTATCCTCCACAAGCTCGCCTTGAGATTTGTCTCCTTTTCTGGGGACCTGGACAACCATAGCAATTCCCGAGACATGTCAGTTGGGTCCTTCAGACCTGGCAATGCTGGCAAGACCAGGTAGATGGTGTGCAAGGCTAGTCAAGAAATGTTGTCACACGCCAGAAAATCCCAGAAGCTCCCCACTTTGTGAGTTTGTACTGGAAAAAAAAACTGAGCTTGGAAAGATGGACCATCCTCTCTTTGTGGAATACAGTTAAAATCTTTAAATCTATTTCGTTTAAGGAAAACTGCTATAAGATGTTTTATAGATGGCATTTCGCACCACACCGTTTATCTAAGATGTATAATTGCTCACCTAAATGTTGAAAATGTAAATATGACTGTGGTACCTTTTACCATATGTGGTGGACATGTAAAGAGGCAAAGGCATATTGGAAAATGGTAAAACTATTTTTAGAAAGATCTCTGAAAATTAAGATAGAGCTTAGACCAGAATTATTCTTATTAAATATAGTAGATATAAATACTTCTTATGATCAGAGATATGTACTCCACCATGTAATTGTTGCTGCAAGGATACTGTATGTGAAATTCTGGAAACAACCAAACGCGCCAACAGAGAAGAATCTTCACGAAAAGATAAGAGAATGTATCGAAATCGACAGACTCTCCGGCTATCTAAAGGGAAACTATGATGAGATCTCTCGGAAAAGATGGCAAGAAGTAACAAATTTATTAGCATTGTGATAATATTTGGCAATTTTATCAATATGTTAAATCACTATTTTTACTTTGCTTGATATACTCAATGTAAATTTTAAAAAACTGTATCCCCCCTTTCTTCCTTTCCCCCATACCCTTTCCTTTTGTTCTTCCCTCAATAACCCAATAAAATTCTTAAAAAAAGAAAAAAAAAGAAAAGAAAGATGGACCATCCTAGCTAAACTTAGGAGTTCCATTTTTGAAGGGCATTGCTAGCGGTAGCAGCTCGTGTGCCCTAAAAACACTGAAGGAAGTAGAAGGAAAACTGAACTCTTTGACAGCAGCTACCTCCCAGCTGCTAGTATGAATAACACAAATGATCAGCTCTTGGTGTTCTTGGCTTTTTAAAAAACATTTCTTCAGGCAACTGTCAGAAACAAAGCACTATACGATCTGGGTCCTAGCTACCTCAAAGATCGATTCTCACAGTATGAACTGACTCGGGTGTTAAGGTCATCAGGAGAGGCCCTTCTCTCCATCCCGCCACCCTCATAGGTAGGTCTTGTGGGAACCCATGAAAGGGCCTTCTTGACTATTGCACCCACTAGAGGTCAGGACTGCCTCATCTCTGTTGTCCTTCCGGAATCAGGCAAAGACCGTTCTCTTCAGGAAAGCTTTCTTTGAATGGACTACCATGTGAATTTTACATGAATCTATAGGTTCACATAGACTTTGTGCTTATAACTACTTATAACCTTGTAGCTTTAATGTAATGTTGTCCATTAATGCTGTAAGATGCCCCTCAATTCCTTGTTCTCAAATACTCATTTTACTGGACTGTAGAGATGGTCACGAATAAAAAAATGGCATTTCGTTTGTCGTTTGTCATTTGGAGGGTCCATTTCGGTTCGTTTCTGTTTTTCATGAATTTTTGCAATAATTCATTTTTGTTTTCGTTCATTTTGTTACCATTTTGTTAACATTTATTTCAATTTTTTGTGATTTGTTTTTAGGATTTTAAGCAATTCACTTGTATTGCAGTAACGGAAACGAAACGCACGACAAAATTTCCGGTGTTTCTGTTCGTTTTGTTTCATTTTAGAGACAAAATTCGTTTGTCGTTTCGTTGTGTAACGAAACGAAAAAACAAAAACGGAAACGAAAAATTGTTCGTTTCGTGCCCATCTCTACTGGACTGTATATTATCCTTCATTACTGTAAGCTGCCTTGGGTCCTTTTCCACGGAGAAAGGCAGGGAAAAAATACTCTAAAATAAAAATGCCCTAAAATAAAAATAAATAAAAATAAATAAATGGAATGTCACTGTGATCAAGATCTCTCCCACTGAAAGGCCTTGGTGATAAAGAGCACACACAGCCAGGTATTTCCACTTGAATGCTATGAGGAGCAAATGGAACAGGACAACTCAGTTGCTTTGAACACAGACGCATGAACAAGAGAGCAAGAGCCGGGGAGGGGGGAGAGCGAGCGAGCGAGAGAGCGAGCAAGGTTTTGGGGCATGATGAGGTATTCTTGGCGGCAATCCAATCCACCTGATACCAGGTATAACACGAGTTCTTTGTGCTGTAACAAAGAGATGTAAAAAGCTGAGCCAAAGTCTATTGCTCTCTGCCATCGATATTACTTGCCATACTGACTGTGGGATTCCGAGAGATCATTGTAGCCCCAAAGGGGGTCATTTTCCATCTCTGGCTGGAGCTAAAAACCTATGGCCAGTGAAAAAAGAGTACTGCTCAATGCCTCATGGGACCAGCCAATCTGGTGAGGGTAGCTCAGTGGTTTACCTCTCAGGTCTATGGAGCCAGTTCAATTTCCTACTGTGTCTCCTTGAGGGAGGCTGATCCACAGGGTTCCTTCTAGCTTTGCATTTCCTAATTATACATTATGATAGTTTTGGAAGGGCATATACAGGACTGTTAACCTGGGCCGTGTTAGTCTGGCAGGACTGTGAGCATCTTGTGCTGGGCAAAGGAATGCCATTTTAATTTACTACATATTGAATTGAATTGAATTGAATATATATTTACTTACATTATTTTTACCACATCTTTCTCCTTAAAAAGAACCCAAGTCAGCTCACATCATTAAAATATATCATTAAGAGCCAAAGGCAAGTATACAAATACTTCAAACAAATAACACTCTAAAAATGGCAAACAAAAGCAACACTGTACTAAAATACATTGAAAGCAATACAAAAAAACACTGAAAGCAATACATCACAACAAACCGTTTGCCGGCCCCACTCAAATAGCCATTCACTGAGGGGGAGTTGGGCTGAAGAGAAGGGCGAAAGGACAGCAAAGATGGAAGGGCAGCAAAGACAGAGCCAGACTGGCCTCCTGTGGGAGGGAGTTCCAGAGTCTGGAATCAGCAACAAAAAAGGCCCTGTGTCCCCACCAAAGGACCATTTACCCCTGTTGACCTTGGGAAGGTATTTCATTGCCTATATTTGGCACCCAGGCTGCCTGTTGGCCATTGTAACATTTTGTACCACAATCTCTGATGTCCACATGGTTTATCCCACTTTTTATTGGAGCCAGAATATTTATTAGAAGAGTGGAGAAAGCACAAAAAGGTCATTCTCAGCTGCCTGAAAGAAAATGCATATATCGAGTCATGAAAATTCAGCAGTCTGCTTATTGGCCTCAAGATACAGAGGGAGTTTGGCATAATCCCTAGTAATGTAAATTAAGAGTGCAGCGTGCAAATTGTTGGTCCTTGAGCGTATACCCTGGAGAACAAGAGACCACATCATCTCCATGAGCTTCACTCCGCATTTCAATAATTGGACCAGGAGGATAGTTTGCAAGGAGAGGCAATTTATGAATCCCAGTCTAATTAAAGATACATAACCCAGTTCCAAGAATCTCGTAAAACAGCATAGGAAGAGTGCTACAGCAGTTTCACGGAGAGGGGATTCTTTTCTCCCCTCATCTATATTGTTGTAATCCTGCAGAAGCTTGAGTGTGGTGTCAAGTAGAGCAGATCATGGCTTGGGGCCTAATGGGGTAGGCTAGGGTAAGGCAGGGAGGGGATAAGGATTGATTGGCAGGTGACATGAGGCCCATATAGGGCCCAAGTGTAAACCCTGTTTAATTTTGCTCCTTCTTGAGTTTTTTTTTTTTTTACCCATTTGCCGCCCCTCTCCCAGGTCTCCTTTGACACATTAGAAGTTATGGAAGGCAGTCTTGCCATGTTCTCCCACCATGCCTCACTCACCACCTCTGCCCACTAAATTTGTAAATGTTTTCTTTAAAAATAGGCACTAAAATGGAGAAGGCTGCTGCATTAAAGAGCAGCATTAGAAAAAGCTTTACAAAATAATACATTTTGGGTCAGGAGGGAGTAGGGTATGGCTGTGGTTGCAGCCTCTTGATGTTTAGAGGTTGCCCAACCAAGATAAGGGGCAGGATCTAATGCCACTGTATAGTAGATGCCACTTTATTTGTGATGATTCTGGAAGGGAAGGCTGTGTGGGTGGGTGAGGAGGTGACTTCCTTTTCTAACATGAAGCTAAGATAGGCACAGAGCTTGTCCTATCTTAGGCCATGAGGCCTTTTAGCCCAGCCTTTTTCCAGCTGAGCACAATTTAGACACGAGTCTAGCAAGGGGCATTCCCAGAACAGAACTTCCTGGGATTTGGAGTCCAAAACGCCTGACACATGCCTAGTGAAGGCCAGAAAGGGCTTTGGATTTCACTTGAGCTAGATGACTGCTGGGACAACAGTGCAGTTGGTCTACTCCCTCAAGTTGCATCCCACAGACAGGCAACTTGGTGTTTCTCAGCTCTGTTATCTGCCATGCTGTCCCAAATTAAGGGGATTAACTCCAGGAATGTTCCCTCTAAGACTCCATCAAGGCTGTGCTGTTGGTGGTGTTGACGCCCATTTAGTTCTGGTTTCAGATGAAATGGTGTCCCCCCCCCCCCTGCATGCATGGGTTGAAGCTCCCGTGCAGCAGGGGTAAAAAATTAGAGGGAGTGGTGAACACCAGCCACGTGGGCTGGGAGAGTTCCAGGGATGCAGTCCATCCCCAACCACTTTGCTAAGTTCTGATTTGGAACAAGGTATAGTGGAAGGAGAATGTTGAAGCATCCTCAGCCCAACAAGGCAGAGGTGTTGCATTAGCAACATGCAGAGGCTTGGGGGATTATCATTAACACTAGCTGTTTTTGTTTGCTTGTAAGTAGGATCCAGCAGGAGATTGACAAGGATGATCAAGGGCCTAGAAACCAAGACGGAAAGAACTGTGGATGTTTAGTCTAGAGATAGGAAGACTGAGGGGTGATATAGCACTTTTCAAATATTTGAAGGGCTGTCATACAGAAGACGGGCAGGATCTGTCTTCGATCATCCCCGAGTGCATGATGTACAACAATGGGCTCAAGTTAAGAGAAGCCATTTTTCTGCTGAATATCAGGAAAAACTTCCTAACTGTCAGAGCAGTATAAGAATGGAATTAGTTATCCGAAGAGATGGTGAGTACTCCAACACTGGAGGCATTCAAGAAATCTTTGGACAACCACCATGGTCAAAATGAGTTTTAGCTTCAAATGCCCAATATTCCTTAGCTTAATGCCTATCCCAATTGGTGACTTTGGGCTAGTCTCTGACCAAACATTAAGGTTTGTGGGGGGCTCAGGTAAGGGACAGAATGTAAGACAAACATGTATGCTACTTTGAGCTCACTGCAGGAAAGGTGGGGTGTAAGTCGGATGTTACAAATATTCACAATTTTTCTTATTTGCAGTGATTTCCAAAGTGTCACAATGCTAAGGCATGGAAACTTGCCTTTGCATTGATGAGATTTAGACTCCCATAAAATCTAGGGCCCAGTTTCATTTCCCCCTTTAATGGGAATTTGGTGTTCACTTGATCAAAAAATTGCCAAATCCTCCACAGGATTAAAGTGTTTCCTGTTTAGGAATGGCGCTATTCTGTGTAGGACTGCAGGAAGTTTGCATTTTGTCTTGCCCTTTCCAGGCAAATCCTATGCGGGAAGGATACAGACCGACTCAACTTGGATTGATCACAAAAAGTCTGAGAAATTCCACGAGATTTCCTGGCATGGGTGCAAGCGTGGGGCGGCAAACTCTCAGTGTGTGTGTGGGGGGGGGGAGTGATAAAACTCCAAAAATGTGGTTTCTACTCATGAGTGAAAGGTCTTGAGAGGCACAACCCTAGAGCTAAGCATAATAAATAAGCGAGGAATCCTCTTGCTAAACTAGAACACTACTGTACTTGCAAAACTGCCACAAGCCCATGGCCTTGTTATCACTGATTTTGGCAAGGGGGAAGGCCACCGTATCCTGTAGCCCTCAGGCAGCAAAATGACTGCAGCCACCCCTCCCTGGTTGACAGGAGTGTGAAAAAGATCTGTGGAGCCCACCTGTACACTTTTTATATGGTCTTCCTCTACCTGGGGACCTTATGTTTGCACCATATAATGTGTGAAAGAGGGTTGGACTGGAGGATGGGCAGAATGAGAAAACTGATGGATGCCATCACCCAAACGATAACAGACTCAGAGAAGCAGTATAAAAAGTGCAAGCGAATCTCATATGAAAAGCAAGCACTGCGCTGTGGCAACTCTGTGGGGAAGATATTTTAGAATGAGGCAGCAATGAGGAAGTGTGTGTGCGTGTGTGCGTGTGCGTGTGCGTGTGTGTGTGTGTGCAGTGAATATGCAAATACGTCCAACATCAGCATTAGCATCAGCTTGCAGATGAAAAGTAGCAATGAAATGTGAAATGGTTCACAAATCCAAAAGTATCACCCATAAAACATGCGTGGGAGAGATACTCATGATAACATAGGGAGACCAACTAGATAATCAAATGACAAATTTGCATAGGAAACAGGAGGCGCCTTGCAAAAGCGTCTTCCATTCACCCCAAAAGCTCAAGCACACACACTCATGCACACACAAATTAGATTAAAGTCAACAGTAGGCTATTTAAAGGAAATCACTATTAATAATGTGAGGCCTCCATGTGGTAAAATGTATTTTGCTTAGAGTATACAAATTAGATACTTCAATATATCCACACACAGCATGTTGTATTAGCACAGAGTGGAAAAATACTCTTTTTTAAAAGAGTCCCACAATAGATATTTTCACTGCAGAGGTTTAGTGAATTAATAACTTCATGTGTATGAGATGGAAGGATGGCTCTAAATAGGCTCTCAAGGACCCATCCACAACACCTATCCGCAGAAGAGCATTGGATAGGAAAATGCCATTGTGCTGAATATTGCAAATGAAAATGGTATTTTAATTCTCTGTCTCTTTCTCCGCCCACCTTCTCCCGACAGAAGGAAAAGTTTTTGTATGGATAAATCCTGCTAGAATCATAGAATCATAGAGTTGGAAGAGACCTCAAGGGCCATCCAGTCCAACTCCCTGCCATGCAGGAACTCCCATCTAAGTACTCGCAACAGATGGCCATCCAAGCCTCTGTTTAAAAACCCCCAAAGAAGGAGACTTCAACACCATCTGTGGTAGCATATTCTATTGCTGAACAGCTCTAACCTTCATGAAGTACTTCCTAATGTTTAAATTGAATCTCTTTTCCTGTAGTTTGAATCCATTTCTCTGAGTACTAGTCTCTGAAGCCATGGAAAACAAACCGGTCCCCTCTTCAATATGACATCATTTCAGATATTTAGACATGGCTATCAAATCCCCTCTCAACCTTCTTTTTGTAAGGCCAAACATTGCCAGCTCCCTTAGCCACTCCTCATAAGGCATTGCTTCCAGACCTTGAACCACCCTGATCGCCCTCCTCTGGACTTGTTTGAGGTTGTCAACATCCTTTTAAAATTGAGGTGAGCAAAACTGGACACAGTACTCCAGGTGGGGTCTGACCAGAGTTGAATAGAGTGGTACCATCACTTCCTTTGAACCATCCTGCATGGTCCAGGGGTGGTGATAAGTGGGGTGAGAACTGGAAGAAGAGACTTCCTGAGCAGAGCAAGCCTAAGAAAGTCTATTTATTTACTTAAAGTTCCCATGCTTTGTAGCTCTGTGATAGCGGTTTCCAGCCTTGGGTAACCCAGGTGTTCTTGGACTACAACTCCCAGAAACCCTGGCCAGCACAGCTAGCAGTGAAGGCTTCTGGGAACTGCAGGCCAAGAACATCTGGAATACCCAAGGCTGGGAATAATGTGCTCTCTAATATTTGTTCCCACTGTGAGGGGCTCTGTCCTATGTGTGCACATGTACATCCCCCATGCCCCACATTGATGTGGGTTCCATTGTGACCAGAACAAAAATGCTTTGTAGGTGTGCAGGGGGAGAAAAGCCCTGTGCAGAAGGGGACAGAGGCATGCGCATGCACATCTAAGAGGGGACTTTGGTTGGGAACCATTTATCTCTAGGACATTATAGGGACTTTAAACAGCAACACCAGCCCAAGACTACTAAGCACACCTGAGAGGACCCTTCTAGAGATGGGCACGAATTAAAAAAAAAGGCATTTCGTTTGTCGTTTGTCATTTGGAGGGTCCGTTTCGGTTTGTTTCCATTTTTTGCGAATTTTTGCAAAAAAATCATTTTCGTTTTCATTTGTTTTGTTACCATTTCATTACCATATATATCATTTTTTGGTGATTTTTTCAAAGGATTTTAAGCAATTGACTCCTATTGCAGTAACGGAAACGAAACGCATGACAAAATTTCTGGTGTTTCTGTTCGTTTCGTTTCATTTTAGAGACAAAATTCGTTTGTTGTTTTGTTACATAATGAAATGAAAAAACGAAAATGGAAACGAAAAATTGTTCATTTCATGCTCATCTCTAGACCCTTCCATATAAGAGGATGAACAAATGAATGAACATAACCCCCACACACAAAATTACATAGTGCAGTGAGCCAATTCTTAAATAGCTGCGATTTCTAGGCCCTTTCATTATGATCGGATAACTTAATGGCTTTCCTTTCCTAAATGTGTTTCGATCAGCTCCCATATCAAAAAACCCTGCATTATACAGATGTGTGGGTAATAATTTTGCTTTGGAAGACTGGTTCCCCGCTGCCTTTTCCTGTCTCACAGACCCTTAGCTGGATAAAGCACGTGCTCCAATGGGACCGTTGATCCAGTAGTTTAATTAAAGAGCATGGAAGTCCTAGGTGGGAGAAAACAGAACCACAAACCAAGACAAGAACAGTATATAAAATAGAATTATGGAGATACTGTACGTACATTTTTTCGACTTCACCAAATCCTGCGAAGGCTCCTTTGGGGATGCTTCTTATTTTGGTCAGGAAAAAGATCCTGAAAGCACAAGACAATGCATCTTTTATGTATTAAGTATAGTGTTATAAATAATTAGTTTGGTGCAGTTTGGGGGCAAAGGGGAATGGAATTCTATGCCAAGAAAAAAATGCTGTCCCTAAATCAGATTTATTACACTTTGAATATAACTTTGGTTCAGCTGTGGTTTGCATTCTGACATTTTTTTGAGTTTTTCCTTCCCCCAATAACTTCTTTGCCATTGAACCCAAACCAGGGGCTGAAAGAGGCTGCATTGCTCCTTCTGCCTGATTTGACAGCACACTTGAATGCAGCCATCTTAAGGTGATCTTAAGGTGATTCAGAAAGACATGGATTAGTATGGTCCAGTGGTGTCTGTGAAGATTCTCAGTCATCCAGGTTAGTATGTCTGGAAGTCGATTCATGGCTACTGGACTTCTTTTTCTTGAGAGATAGAAATGTTTTGCTGCTCATCCAAACAGCTTCATCAAATTGGCCTGATCTGGGCTAGTCTCTGTGAGATCTGGATAGAAGTGCAATGGGCAGATCCAGTAATAGGAAGGAAAGTTGCAATTTGAGGGGGCACAAATCACTTCAGTCTTCCTTCCTTCCTTATTGGGTTCTTTATTTTATTTTTGGTAGTATAATTTTATTTTGTTAATACAGTGGACCCTTGTATAACAAACAGCTTGTATAACATAAAATCTGTACAACATAAAAATTCTGGAGATAGGGGAAATTTGCTTAACATAATCACCTATAGGGAGAATCAGTACAACAAAAAATGGGATTACTCAATTTTCAATGCATTCCTATGGGAATTTGTATAAAGGAAAATTTGCTTAACATAATTTCATTTGGAACGGATTAATTACTTTATACAAGGTACCACTGTAGTTATATTTGATTGTAGTTACCTTTTATGGTTGTAAGTTTTATATAACTTTGGGTTAACTTTGCATTTCATTTTTATTGTTTATTGTTCATAATTTGTACTTTTTCATGTTGTAAACTGTCTAGAGGAGCCTTTGGGCTAGATGTTTCAATATAGGAATTGAATAAATAATAAATTCCAGAACACAGCCAAACAGCCAAAAAAACTGACAACAATAAATTCCTTCCATACTTCAATGTATTTTTGAAGGAAGTATGGAATTTTCCTTCCTTCCTTCCTAAAAAGTAAAATTTGCAGGTGCCTAAAACTGAGGCCCCTGTGTCAATTTATTCCTCCTCTTTAATCTCTTGTCTTCAGACGTGCGGAACCTCAATGAAAAATAAAACCATTAACAACATTTTGGTTTAATTTCCCAGTCAAAAGGATGTTTACAAACTGGCAGATGCAGCACCAAAATACAACTGGGCAAATGGTTCTGGACCCAATTGGCATACAGTCCAAAGCACTGAACTGGTCTCCAAATCGAACCAGGAGAGCTGTACACACCGTTCTGGATTGGACCCCAGGGGGCAGGATGTCTTTAAGAAACTCTTGCCCCCAGATGTGAGAATTTTCCTGCAAAGATTCTCATAATAATACAAAGATTCCATCAGCACCTAAGTACTTTTCACAGCCCGCTCCCTCTCAGGAGTGACAACTAATTGTCTCTTGAATTACTGCACTTCTTGCCTCAGCAGTCTTGCCTGATAGATGAATCTTCACTTTTTATCTCTTCAGAGCACAGATTTATTTCCTAACAGCAATTGTGAGTCGATTTCTTTTTCCAATATTGTTTTAAAATCCCTCCACCCTTGTCCCCCCCCCCAACTCTGAGCATCATCCATTCTTTGTCAGAATCAGTGTTGGCTGACGTGACTGTTGGGCTCCACACCATCTGTCGTATAGCATTACAGAGCCGGTCCATAGTCTTTGAATTACCTTCTCTACAATGATCCTATAGTAGAAGTGAAATCACTTTGGAGAGTGAAGCTCTCTCAGTAAAACATTGGAACCCTCTTAGAACATAAGAAGGTAAGAAGAGCCCTGCTGGATCAGACCAAGGGCCCATCTGGTCCAGCTTCCTGTATATCACAGTAGCCCCACCAGATGCCTGTGGGAGCACATGAGACAACTAGACACCTCTCTTCTGATGCCACTCCCCTGCATCTGGCATTTTAAGGTACCCACCTTTTAAGCCTGGAGATAACACATATCCCCATCATAGCTTGTAACCTGCAATGGACTTTTTCCTCTAGAAAGCTATCCAATCCTCCTTTAAAGGCATCTAGGCCAGATGCCACTACCACATACTGTGGTGAGGAGTTCCACAGACTGACAACACCCTGGGTAGTCTCTCCCATGAAGTAAAACCATGGGAGCAGCTGATGACTGAAATTTATAATACAATGATATTTGAACTGCAGTCCAGCCTCGGTCAAGAAGGCACAGTGGGGAATAGAACTCTCAGAGACCTAAGCCTCAAAGTTATTTGGCAGAGTGATGGTGAACATACTTTGGTTTTTAGTTTGAACTTTAAAAGAGGTGCAAAATCAGTGGGGAAGGGGATGAGAACTTAGCCTCTTGGGTAAATATGGCATATGGGCTAAAGCCAGGAGTGGATTTACTGCCCTCACACACCTGGAGTCACCAGGTGTTGCTGAGGTAAAGTGTTGGGTTTGCCATAGGTGGAATCAGCAACTTGTGGAGGATCTCTGGAGCCAGCCAGCATCCAAACACTGGATGGGGTGAGTGGTACTTAAAGCCTGGTGTTGCGGGTAGCCCCCCCCCCCCATGCACCAGTTATCTTTTGTGAATAGGGTAATTTCCTGAGCACTCTGCCCACCACACCTGGCTCTGAGGATGAGTTCCCTCACTGCCATGCTGGGCCAGCTTGGTGGAGGAGAGCAGTGGTGGCCATTTTCTGCAGCTGATGTTCCTCTCCACCAAATTCTCATGCATTCTGTTCTGGAGGGTGTGTGGTAGCCATGGCAGTGAGGGTTTGTCAGCAGTTGGGAGGAAGAGGATAAAAACTGGGGATGTCTGCCCTTCTCATGTAGGCCAAGTTTAGAAACCTTGGTATGACAGTGCTAGTTTATTTACTAACATTCAATCCAGTGGAAGGTTATTGTGGGTGGATCAGATATATTTTCTTCATCCATGTCAAATATTCAACCATGAATTGCCACTGAGTTCTGTGGTAATAGATTTGCCCTCTTGGTCTATGGTCCGCCCCTAGTTCAATATGTGTAACATCGAAATGAAACTTTAGGATATTGACTTGGGTCTTGAAGACAGGTTGCTTCTCAAAAGCCATAGTGGAGGGAAAACACGTTTAACCCTCCCCACCACCTGCAGTGTTCCCCGGTGCCGTGGCAAACCTATCTAGAAACACCCTGTTGGAATAGAGAACCAATATGTATGTGTGTGGAGGATGCAGAGAGATAGCCATAGCCAAACTTCCTCTAGGACTTTATATATAGATTGCTACTCCCAGGTGCTTATTATTCTTCCTTCTTTCCCTGGGGTTATGTCCTGCTTTTCACACTACTGCCTTAGCTACAGAGAGGCAAACAATGGTTGCCAGCAGAGCCACGTGCATAGAAACCAGCACTAGGACTTTTTGTCTGATTGTATTAAGCTTTCTTTATCCTCCTGCACTATATGCAAACTGATTCCCTTGAATACATTAAATGCTAAGCATCTCTTCTTGGCCTTCGTACCAGTTTCTAGTGTGACTGGTTCCATTCACTATCACATGAGGCCATTGCACTCACCCCAGTATAAATAGATCCTAACACAAACAAGGAAATACCAGTTTGTTTTTTGCATGTAGATGAGAAAATAATTGTTGGTGGGGGGGTTAGAAGCATGATTAAGCTTATGTTGGAGTTTTTACAGTCTCACATGCTGTTTGTAATTTGAATGACTGACAGAGATTTTTTTCTGGGCTGGCATGATCTTCTATCTGTCCAGTACCAACCAATTATTCCTTCCAGCTTTTGAAATTCAAAGCGAGCCCCACCTCTCTGCTGAGCATTTTATCCCTTGATTTCATGTGTTGGAGGGAGATGTTTGTTGCTGTTGATCTGCTTTCTTTGTTGCTGGTATGTATGTGGTGAAGAAAGCAGTATATACAAGTCCGTAATTACAAAGAACTCTAAGTAAAGACTCCCCCCCCCTCCCACAAATGTCTCAGGGTGAGTTATTGGGGCTTTAAGTGCCAGTTAATGAGAACGCGTTGGGCTCGGAGAAACTTTTATCTATTCTCCTCTGTGAATCTTTGCACTTCAACTGTGTTGCAAAAGAAGAATTTCACCAGAAATTCAAAACTCTGCAACATGTTTTACATTTTCGCATACATTACCAAAAATCCGGTTGCTTATTGTAGTAAATCACACTATAGCAGACCCACTGAATCAATGAGGATTTGGTGAGTTAATACGTTCTATTGATTCAAATGGGCCTACTCTAATCATAACTTACTGCTCTTAAGTAGCCATTAAAATAGGGCTATTTGAATTAATGGAACTAATGGAGGAATTGACTCACCAAATCTTCACCCTCCCCACAAACACCTGATTTTTTTTTTTTTTTTTTTTTTTTTTTTGGTACTGACCACGGTTCTCAGACCTGGACTCTCTTGTGAGGATTGATTTGATATGCTGAGATTCATTATACTTGAAAATACTATTTTAAAAATATATTTTGGTCAAAGACATTAAATAAAGATAAAGATTATAACCCCCTTGCTTTCTTGCACAAGTCTGATCTCCTATAAAAGAATCGGAGATGAATGTTATGGGTAACATTAAGATAACTAGGGCAATTTATAGCAACAGTAGTATAGATTATATTTCTCTTTCACTTATTGACGATATCGTCTTTTTTATTTTGATGTTCTTGCGACTATGAAAAAGCACATTGCTTGATATATGTACAATTTTATCAATTGGTGACACATATATATGGACCTGTCATTTCCCTCTAACTTTGTTGTTCTGACATCACCAATCTAGGCTATTACTAAAGAAATGCATCTTGAAGTTCTTTGACTAAAATTCATCTTAAAAGTGGAAGGATGGAACAAAGTAATCAACCTAGACTTAAAAAGTATACCCACATGACTCCCAGATACCTGCCATTAATAGTCGGCAGATGTTTCTAAATAGCGTTCCCCTCTAGCTTTTTGAACGGCTGTCTGAAATGAGACTCAGTTGTCCTTAGGGGGCTCCCATAGCTCAGTAGGCTGGAGCACTTGGCTACAGAGCCAGGGGTTTGATTTGCCACTGTGCCTCCTAAGGAACAGCCAGCCTGTGTAGTTTTGGGCAAGCTGCAGAGTACCAGTGTGTCACCATAAGGAGGGGATAGCAAATCACTTCAGAGCCCTAGAAACACCAGGAAAGGTTTTGCACAAGTCAGAGTCGAGCAGATGGAGAGGATTTATTACTGAGAAACAGTCCGGAGTAGCAAATCGAGTATCAGAACTGGTGTCTTGGCTTCAAATCCTGTTCAGCCACGGAAGTCCACTGGGGCCAGTAGCAGCCAACCTACTCACACACTTCAAATACTCCATTAGGATTTCAGTAATTTGGAAAAGACTTGATGACATGTAAAAACATTTATTCTTAGAGGACCGATTAAAAGGGAGAAAATGAATGATGAATAGAGGGGGGAATAAGAAGACAGAAATTTGAATAATATTTTCAACAGGGACTGAGGTGAACTGAGGCCTTTTATACTAGTGACCCTTTGCACCAAATAAAACACTTGACTGCAGATCAGCTTCATGACCTGCTGTACAGAGTTTTCCGGGTTACACAGAGGAGTCCAGGTACCACTCAGTCACACAGCCCTTCTTCTACCTGAGTTGGGTTATGCCCAGGCGGAACAGTATACTTCTGAAATTGCCTCCTGTGGTCAGCTATTTCCCCAGCACACTTTTGAGTCACACCCAGGGGCGTATGGGGGGGCCCAGAAGGGTACATCTGCCCCAGGTGCAGCAATGTGGGGACGCCTGGGGAGGGAGGGGAGGAGGAAGCCCTGCACCCTCCCGCCAGCAGTCCACCGGCTTGGCGACAGGACCCATTCTGTCTCAGCCGCCTCCTCCGCTCCCACGCGCCAGGCGAGCGGTGAAGCAAGCAGGCAGGCAGGCAGGCAGGTGTGCGAGTGGGGTAGCTGCAGAGCCCTCCTCCTCCTCCTCCCCTTGCTCTGGGCCACCGTGGGAGAGGTAAGGTGGGCATGCACAAGCACACACAACTGCCCCGCCCCACACCCGCAGGATTGCCCCCCCCCTTGCTGGGTGGATGCGATGGGGTTGGGAAGGGCCAGAGGGTCACAAAAACAACGTTGCCCCCAGGTGCCCCAAAACCTTGCTACTCCACTGCTGGGTGCTTCAGGAAAAATACACAAGCTGGCTGTTGCTTCTGGTAGCACACCAACCCTCTAAAAATGCTCAAAAACCTATGAGCGTATAAGGCTACATATGCAGTGCCTTCAACCCCTTTCAGGTGTCTGAAAGAACCAGAACTTGTTTAAAATTTACAAGTTTGTTAAAGAATAATGGTAAAGCATAGCAGCTTAAAAAACGGTTATACATTTCAGTAACAGCAGTGATACGCAAAAAGGTACCATCATATAGAACAAAAGCAGTTTGTAGGTCTTTCCCACAGAAAAAAAATATGAAAGTATCTAAGCCTATCCATACTTCTGAATATACATAGAGTTTGGTATGGCTGAGTCCATGAAGCTTAGAGTGAAAGCTGATTCCTTCACTCCTGCAATGTCTCTTTATTGCAGCCACTCCTCATTTAACAACCTAGCTGTTTAATTACCACTCAGACTTTCAATCATCAGCAGCAACCAAAGCCTCCAGGGCCTGACTGCTGCCTTAAGTAGAAGCTGCTGTTACAGCCCACAGGACCTGGACTAAGGCGTCCAGCCTGCTTCTGCTTGCCTGATTCCCCTCTTGTATGAACATATCCATGGCCATTTCTCCTTTTTCTTTTATGTCTTAGCTTCCACTGTGAATATCTCAGTGACTATTAAAGAGAAAAATACCCCATCTCAGAGGGCAGGAAGCAGGGCTACAGCATCTCCCTTGCCCTACACCTTCCTCCTCCTCCTCCTCCTCCTCCTCTGCTTTCAAATGATGGGTATTGCTGCCACATCACAGTGCCTCTGCCAGGGAGGAGAATGAACTGAATGGGGCAGAATGTTGGCCACATCCAACTCCATTTCCCCATCCTTTCTGTTCTGCTTCTCCTGTGGCTCACCTGCCCTGGCCTTCCTGCAAGGAGGACGGCCCCAACACACCACAAGACATCCATCTAGAATTCCTCACTTAACAACCAAGTCACTTCATGACCTAGTCATAGGAGCGGAACTCCGTCGCTAAGTGAGGAGTGACCGAAAATCTAAAATCCTTCCACAGAGGATGGAGAAAGGGTTTATAAATCATAAGTGTTTAATGAAATAGCATATGGCGTACACAGAGGAGTATCAGCAGGGGCTGATCTGAGGATCGGAGAACTGCATACTACTACTGGAACCCAGTTGAGAGATGTTTGGGACTATCACTGCCACTTGGCCAAGAAATGATTTCTTCCAGCCCCGTGGCGCAGTGGTTAAAATGCTGTACTGCAGATGTCACTGAGCAGGCTCAAGCTTTACTCAGACCTTCATCTTCCAAGGTCAGTACCCAGCAAGTTGGGGGCAGGGGCAATGTGTAGCCTGCATAATTTGCTCACCTGTTGGTTGTAGGGTCCACCAATTTCCTTAAGTGTTGAAGCATGTCTTGGCACAAACCAAGACACGAAAGCCCTTAAAACGTGAATTGCGGTAGTGTTAGCTATGAGGATAAGAAGTGCCTTAACGCCTACCTTACAGAGTTACAAGTGCAGGCTTGTCACACATGGACTGTCACAAGGAATATTTCAAAGTTCTGAGCGTGCCCTGATGGCTTAACCTATATTAGATAATTTGTAGAGCTTTCCCCCTTCAAAACGTGGAGAATTAATTGCAGAGCACCATGGGTTTTTCGCAGTTCAGATCGTAAAAAGCTTTAAAATACCCAATAGATTTCACATTAAGAAGCATGAGCTAATTAGCAACTAGGAACTACTTCAACTTGTTCTGTGCTGATATTGGTACCATCTAATACTTACACAAGAACCCCCAGGGAAGTGGATGGAAGCTGAGGTAAAGGTGAGAGAACAAGTGGAGATTTTTTTGGGTTTTTTTTGCATGGTTTTGATGCATTTTTCAAAAGTAATAATTAGAAATATATATCTTGTCGTTTTTCGGGATGGGTCCGTTTTGGCTCGTTTCCGTTTTTCGTGAAATTTTTCAAAAATTTGTCGTTTCGTCATGTCGTTTGTTGTTTGTCGTTACCGCCGCGATTTAACGCGACTTGGCTTCCAGTTCCCAGAGCATGGGGTTAGGGGGTAAGGGCTAGGCTTAGGGTAACGGTTAAGGTTAGGGTGGGTTAGTGGGCTGTACCTCTGGGTGCCTCTGGCCCACTAAGAACACAGTGTACTGGCGTATGGGTTAGGCTTAGGCTTAGGCTTAGGCTTAGGGTTGGTGGGCTTTTAATGCCCTCTCTGGCACATCCAGAAGTCTCAGCAAAATCTGGCCATGCGATTGGTGGAATGGCTCCAAAAATTTGCATGGTCCTGTCCCATGGCCAGCCCATCATTGTGCGTGCACAGGTGTAAAAAATAAAAATAAAAGAAAAGAAAATCAATGGAGACGTTTTGTTGCAAGAAAAACCCACTGTTGCTACTATAAAAATCAGGCAGTTAAAATACCTAATTTTCACATGTTTCTGTGGTGCTTTGGTGGGTTTTTGGACCACAATTTAAAAAAAAATATTGCAGTCGCCATTTTGGATCCCCCCGCACTGCATGGCAAATGGAGACGCCGAGGATGCCCCCTCCCAGCCTGGTACCAGCAAGTCTCAGCATCAGCAAAACCTGGCCATGCGATTGGTGGAATGGCTCCAAAAATTTGCATGGTCCCATCCCATGGCCAGCCCATCATTGCGCATGCGCAGGTGTAAAAAAATAAAAATAAAATAAAATAAAATCAATGGAGACGTTTTATTGCAAGAAAAACCCACTGCTGCTACTGTAAAAATTCAAGCATTTAAAATAGCTAATTTTCGCATGTTTCTGTGGTGCTTTGGTGGGTTTTTGGACCACAATTTCAAAAAAAATATTGCGGTTGCCATTTTGGATCCCCCCGCACCGCATGGCAAGTGGAGACGCCGAGGATGCACCCTCCCAGCCTGGTACCAGCAGCCCAGGACAGGAGGGGGGGAGGCTGGAGTGGGGACCCCCCCCAGAAACCACCCCTCTGGTAGGTGCCCTCAGGCAGGCATATTTTCGCCTGCTTTTTTGGCTGGGAATTGGGTTTTTTTATTTTTAAAACTTTTTTCTGTGCCGCTTGGCATCGTGCGATCGCTGCGATGCCAGGAACAATAACAACAAATCAGACCCAATATTTCTTTTGTCAGTTCGAGTTCGAGTTCTGGGGGAGTAATTGTCGTTACCGTTTCCGTTACCTAACGGAAACGAGTAACGGAAATGGAAACGAGAATTTCGTCAAGTCGTGCCCATGTCTATTTTTTAAGGTTTAAGATAAGGTGACTCCGTGACATAAACATGGGTTATTTTGCCAGGGAAGTGCGTTTTCCTATTATAAAGTGATGCAAAATACTCCTCCACCAAAGAGTTGTTTATTTTAGCACACATGTGAAGCCTGATTTGTTTCTATTGTTTCTGCATGTGTAAATCCCTCTGAGGCTGTAAATTGTGTTTTCAGATTGACCACTGGCGTCCGCAACAAGAACCACAGCACATGATAACCACAAACCAGTGTTAAAGATGGGCGGTGGTGGTGGTGGGGAGGACCACAATGAATCCTAATTCAGTATTAATATGTTGATTCAAACCCAACGTTCATAGTCACAGATCTGGATGGATGTATCTATCAGTTTTGGTTCCCTCCTCATCCAATTTTTGTGACATCTCAAGATAACACCGCCACCCCCCCCCCCCCAAGTACAAATATGAAATCACTTGAGAATGGTTAAAAGTTCTGGATGAAACAGAATGGAAATGAAAGTCCTCTCCACCCTTAAGAAGCAGCAGTTCGTAGACTGAGAGGGGAAGGGGGACCCTTATTCCAGTATTTCAAAGGGATACTCCCTTTGTCCTAGCCAGAAGCCATCTCTGTCCTATTTATTTATTTATTAATTTTTTAATTTTATTTATTTATTTATTTATTTATTTATTTATTTTATACATACATACATACATACATACATACATACATACATACATACATA
>JAHTLZ010000045.1:282892-302500 GCA_023846285.1 Phrynocephalus versicolor
AATTTAGTACATGTGGGAGAAGATTGGGAGTCTATTCAATAGCCTTGCCTGTTGACTGCTTCACTTTCATAGTCATTTGCACAGGACTTCCACCTGGCCTATGCTGCGGATAGGAAACTCCTCGTTTTCCTTAAACCTAAAGCTCTTTCTGCCCCATGAAGGAATTTGCGAATGTTGGGAACATCGTCAAAAATGACAAAGAACAAAAATTTGTACTGGCAAAAGTGAATTACTATAAGTTAGCAGTGGGATTTTGGGATTTCTTGGACTGCAAATGGGCTACTTCACTTAGACACACCTGAATGTGTCTCACGTAAGAGAAAAGGGTTAAACTGGAAGACTCTGAGACTTAGCTAGGCCTAGCTCCACCCAAGCCAGGCAGTTTCTTAGTTGAGTCTTTGAGCTTGGAGGTTCTTAGGCTGCATCTGGAATGAAGGGAGGGAGGTGTTTGTATTGTCCCAGTCCTCCCAAAGGCATATCACAGCTCACGTACACACGTTTTCCAAATTTTATCCCAACCCTCAAATGAAATGCATGGGCCTTCTGCACCAACCTCCTCCCCCTTCGCTGGCAAGTCAGGAGCCACTGGCCTTGGTGAGCCACATTGAGGAGAGGTGTGAATGTGTGTATGTGAGCTGTGACATGTCTTTTGGAGGACTGGGACAATGCAAACACCTCCCTCCCTTCATTCCTGATGCAGCCTAACAACTAGACATGGGGACGACTTAGCGAAATTCCCGTTTCCGTTTCTGTTCCTCGTTTCCGTTACGGAATGGAAAAGGAAACGAGAATTACTCCGCCAGAACTCGAACTTGAACCGATAAAAGAAAAATTGGGTCTGATTTGTCGTTGTTGTTCCTGGCAATGCGGCGTTTGCGCGATGCCAAGTGGCACAGAAAAAAAGTTAAAAAAAAAACCCCGATTCCCGGCCAAAAAAGCAGGCAAAAATATGCCTGCCTGAGAGTGCACTTACCAGAGGGGTGGTTTTTTTTTGGGGGGGGCGTCCCCGGGCCGGCTCCGACACACGACAACTCGAAAACGTCATTTTTCCTGGTCGTGCCCATCTCTACTAACAACATCCAAGCTCCGAGCCTCAACTAAGAAACTCCCTGGCTTTTTTCCTATCTTGCCAAGGACCTTATGTCTAAGAAATAATTCCTGGCAAATCCATCTTTTGCCATGTTATAACCTATTGGTACTGTTCTGAGGAAGGGGGTTTTGCCCCCAAAATATTAGCAACATTTTTGTTATTTTTCTAGTAGCCTAAAGGTATCACCTGTTCCACTTTTGTATTTGGTTTTTGTGATGGCTACACGCTTCCTCAACTTGTTTTGTTTCAATAGATAGATAGATAGATAGATAGATAGATAGATAGATAGATAGATAGATAGATAGATAGATAGATAGATAGATAGATAGATAGATAGATAGATAGATAGATAGATAGATAAGTCTCAAAGTATTTTATTTTCAGCATTTTTTCATTGCTGAGCCACATTTAAGTGTTTGCAGCTCAGGTAGAACATCCAGAACAGGGAATTATGAAGAGCAGAAATCCCATATAGCTATTCTCACCATGGAGAGAAGTAACGGAAGCAGTTACTTTTATCACAAAAGAAATGGCATTATTCTTTATTCAGTTACTTTTTAATGAAGAGAAGGTAGAGAGAAGAGGAGGACAACCAAGATAGCAAAGGGTCTGAATACCAAATTCATTGAGGAAGAGGTGATGGAATTTGATTGGGAATAAGGTGTTGGATTCTAATTCACTATAGGCTTCTAGACAGAGGTTGAATGGGCATCCATTAGGGCTGGCATGACTTGAATTTCCTGCACTGGCATAAGTTTGGATTAGTTAACCTTGGGGATCCCCTATAGTTCTACCGTATTGTGATTCCATAATTGTATAAGAGTAACTAACTACCTCTGTATGTCTGCCTTGGAATAATAACCACTAAGTTTAAAAAATAACTTCCGAAGCTCTGCATAATATGAGGAAGCAGAGAATAGTGGCATTATTTATTTATTTATTTATTTTTCACACTTATATACAGCTCCTACTTCCCGAGCGGGAACTCAGGGCGGTTAACATAAAATCACAAAAGAGGCAAAGGCAACGACCAAAACAGCGGCAGGGACAAACTTAAAGCATATGGGCAGAGAGGGGGGGGAAAAAGGCACTAGTTATTTTTAAAGGCATCCCTAAAAAGGAGGGTCTTCAGGCCTTTCCTAAAGGAGGCCAACGATGGAGCCTGCCTCAACTCGCTAGGTAGATTATTCCATAAAGGCGGCACTGCCACCGAGAAGGCCCGCCCGCGAGTACTCATTTTGCAGGCCTCTCTCGGGGGGACCGTCTGAAGCGAGAGGGCCAATGATGAGCGGGTGGGTCGGGCCCGATCTATTTGTCCGTGAAGCCACTCTGCCAGCTAAACAGGGGCCAAGCCATGGAGGGTTTTGTAAGCCAAAACCAACACCTTGAACCTTATTCGGGAGGCAACGGGCAACCAGTGGAGGCGAACCAGGATGGGGGTGATGCGGTCAAAACGACGTGCACCAACCACCAGCCTGGCCGCCGCATTCTGGATCCGCTGCAGTCTCCAAACAAGGCTCAAGGGGAGCCTCATGTAGAGAGCGTTGCAATAATCCAGCCTCGACATGACCAATGCCTGTACCACAGTCCTCAGGGAGCTCTCGTCAAGGTACGGGCGAATCTGGGCGATTAACCTTAGGTGATAAAAGGCCGACCTGGTCACGGCTGACACCTGGAGATCCAGGGTCAGACCCGGATCCAGGACGACACCCAGATTCCTCACTCTTTGCACCAGCTGGAGGGCGGACCCATCCAGACTGAGAAGAGGGCTACAGTACCCATCCGGGCCGCCCCCGAAGAACATAACCTCGGTCTTTCCAGGGTTGAGCCTGAGTCTGTGGGTCCTGGTCCAATCCAAAACTGCAGCCAGGTAGCGGTCAAGGGTCTGGACGGCCTCCACTGCACAGGTGGAAAAGGAGAGATAGAGCTGCGTGTCATCAGCGTACTGATGATAGCACACTCCAAAACTCTGGATGATCTCAGCCAGTGGCTTCATATAGATGTTGAAGAGCATTGGGGAGAGGGACGACCCCTGAGGCACCCCACAAGAGAGTGTCCAGGGCGCCGACAACTCACCCCCCCAAGCTCACTTGCTGGGTACGACCCTCAAGGAAGGAACGGAGCCAGCCAAAGGCCAAGCCCCCGATCCCCACCTCCGAGAGCCGCCCCAGCAAGATACCGTGGTCGACGGTATCAAAAGCAGCTGACAGGTCGAGGAGGACCAGCAGGATAGAGCAACTCCTGTCGGCCCTCCTCAACAAATCATCATGCAGAGCAACCAGGGCCGTCTCCGTCCCATGACACGGCCTGAACCCAGATTGGAAGGGATCCAGGACATGGTTCTCCTCCAGGAACGACTGGAGACGCAGGGCGGCGACTCGCTCGACTACCTTGCCCAGAAAGGGAACATTGGCTATGGGACGATAGTTAGACATATCGTCCACAGCCAAGCCAGGTCTTTTAATAATGGGCTTCACCACCGTCTCCTTCAGCAGACTGGGAAAAATCCCGTCCCTGAAGGAGGCTGAGGCAATTAGCGAAGCCCATTTTGGCATGCTCCCTCCTGTGATCTTAATCAACCAGGACTGGCAAGGGTCAAACGGAGAAGCCGCAGGCCTGCAATGTCCCAGAACCCTGGAGGCGTCCTCAGGTGTAACAGACCCGAACTCAACAAACCGGGGCGACCGAGGCGGCCCAGTATCAGCCATGCCGGGGACTGGATCAGGGCAACTGGTGTCCAGCTCTGAACGGATGGCCTCTATCTTGGTTTTAAAGTAGGCTGCGAACGACTCACTAGTGAAATCACTAGGAGGAGGCCCCGGCGGACCAGGATTGGTGAGGTCTCGAACCACCCGGAATAACTCCGCGTGGCTATTCGAGGCCTCACCAATTCTCAGGGCAACGAATGATCTCCTAGCTGCCCTTATTGCTCTAGAGTAGCGACTGGTCGACGCCTTAACAGCAGCCCAATTCAAAGCCGTCCGAGCATTCTGCCATCTGCTCTCTAGCCTCCTCCATTCCTGCTTCATTGCCCGCAACTCCTCGGTAAACCAAGGAGAAGAGCGGGCTCGGCACCGGATCAGGCGCTTGGGGGCGATCCAATCTGCTGCCCTGGCCACCTCCTCAAACCACCTTTTGACCAGGGAGTCAACCGGATCGTCATCCAGACCGTTTGGAAAAAACCCCAGGGCCTCCGAAAACCTTACAGGGTCCAGGAGCCCCCGGGGGCGGGCCCAGACGGAAGGGCCCTGCCCCCCGCGGGGAGGGGTGGCGATTGACAGGGAGAAAGTCAGCAGATGATGATCTGACCATGACACGGGACGGACCAACAGGTTCCTGACCCCCCAGATCAAAACTCGTCGATGTGGAGGCAAAAACCAGGTCCAGGGTATGCCCTCCCTTGTGGGTGGGACCAATGACGAATTGGGACAGGTTCATAGAGGCCATGGACTCCATGAACTCCAGAGCTGCTCCCGACAGTCCAACCTCGGCATGCACATAGAAAAAACAAGCCTGATCCATGGTTCATGATGCCAAATTCTGTTTATATATTTGCAAAATACTGTTTCAAACTCATTCATCTCAGCCATTTGGAAGTTACATATCGTTAATCAGAAAGCATGCTCTGTCAAATTATTCCTTTTAGCTCACCTCCAACTTGCTGAGTCATGATTTAAGCCTGATTGTATCACCTTTTCTAAGCATTCAAACTTATGTAAAATACCACAATAACACTTTTTTCAAAAAAATAAGAGCAAGAAAATTAAAACCCCAGCAAGATACAGTAACCATAATCCTAAATTGCTAGTCTCCATTCCAAAGCAATAACTATGAAAGGATTTTTGCAGAACGTTTTTTTGCTTTCATCTTGGAAGTAATAGTGTGATGTTATCATTTTCTAAGCCTCTAAAGGAATGTGTATTTGCAAAAAAAAAATCTTTTTCGAGGGATTTAATTCCCTAAAACAGCCTTCCTCAAGTTGGCAGACTCCAAAAAAGATAGGGTGGGAATGCCCACCCTTTCCAGCATGTAAGGGCATTGTATGGGTGGGGGGAACACAAGCCACCTAGGTAGCATCGTGTTGGCAATAGAAGGGATTATCTGGCCCTAGGGCAATGAGTGTTCAGAATCTGACTTGCCAGAAGCTTCCCATTGACCCCTTCTTCATAGAACCCCATAAACTACAGTGAGAGGCATGAAGATGGAGAGAAAGGGCAGGGTTCCTTCTATGTTCAATCATAGATCAGAAATCATTGCACGGATTCTCATAAGGAATATAATAATAATCTTTAAAAAAAAAACCTCCAGTGGGCCCTATGGACCAGAGAGTCCAGTCACCTGCCAAGGAGGTACAGTGGGGAATTGAACTCCCAACCTCTGGCACCGCAGCCAGATGCCTACACCACTGAGCTATCCAGTCGTTCATCTCCTTGATTCTCTTTGAACGGCGACTGGAGGCAGCAGGAGGTCCTTATACCACTGGAAGTTGTAAAACATAAGAACATAAAAAGACCCCCTGCTGGGTTGAACCAAGGACTTTGTAGTCCACCATTCTGCCAACCGGTTGCCTCTTGGCAAGAGCCTCACGACACCGTGGTTCACAACTTCACCCTCCATCCCACAAACTCCTTAAAGCAGGAGTTTCCAATCTTGGATAATCCAGGTATTCTTGGTCTACAACTCCCAGAGGCCTCCACCAATAGCTGTGCTGGGCAGGGTTTCTGGGAGTTACAGTCTAGGAACACCTGGGCTACCCAGGCTTGGGATGGTGAGAGGCGTATGCCTTGACATTTGTGAACATAGAAGTTGGCTGAATCCCAGTCTGAGATAGCTCCTGGTAGCACCTGCTGAGAACAATCCCATAGTGATTTCCTACGTGGAAAGGAAGAAGGGGGAGTGTTTGTGCTCTGTATCCTGGAATGTTCTTTGGATCACCGTCTGAAAGCAAATGGTTGTTCCATCCTTCTCTGCGTGTAGAAGTATTTCTCCATGGGTGAGGACAGCTATAATAGGGAGTAGATGATTCACTTTGGGCAACCTACTCATTGCTGAGTACTCCCGCTATCCCGATGTATGTGCAATGAGCTCTGATGTATGAACACTGTTTACCCTTATATTACGGCTTATGTATTTTATGCATCTCTTTTAACAATTAATGGGCTTATAGCTGTAATAAACTTGACTTGACTTGATTCCATGGGTAGGAGTGGTTCCACCCCTACTTCTCCCATGGGGAATAGGAGGGAAGGAGGAAGCCCAATTCCCAGCTTTGGTCCTTCTTGTCTTGGGAGAACCACGCGATATTAGGAACACGGCTTCAACAAATTGCAAGCAATCCTCTATTCAACACTCGGTAGGCCCCAGTTCTGGACACCATGCTTCAAGAAGGATCCTGACAAACTGGAACAAGCTTGGAGGAGGGCAACAAGGATGATCAAGGGGCTGGAAACCAAGCCCTGTGAGGAAAGACTGAAATAACTGGGCATGTTGAGCCTTGAGAATAAGAACATAAGAACATAAGAAGAGCCATGCTGGATCAGACCAAAGTCTTATCTAGTCCATCTTCCTGTATCTCACCACCAAATGTGTCCGGGAGTGCACGAGACTAGATATCTGTCTCTTCATACCACTCCCCTGCATCTGGTCCTTGAAGTACCCAGGACTTAAACCTGGAGATTACACATCTCCATCATGGTTTGTAACCTATTATGGACTTTTCCTCCAGGAATCTGTCCAATCCCCTTTTGAATGCATCCAGGCTAGATGCCATCACCACATCTTGTGGCAGGGAGTTCCACAGAATAGGGCTCTTAGGGGAGAGATGATGGCACTTTTCAAATACTTGAGTCACGCAGTGTAGGGGCAGGATCTGTTCTCGATGATGCCAGAGAGCAGGGTAGGCAACAAGGGGCTCAAGTAACAGAGCACCATCTTTGGGTTGAATATCAGGAAAAACATCTTATTTTTTAGACCAGTGCGAGAATGGAACCAATTACCTTGAGAGGTGGTGAGCACTCTACCACTGGAGGCATTCAAGAGAAATTTAAACAACCACCTGACAGATATCCCTCCCTTGAGCATGGAGTTGGACTCGATGGCCTTATAGATGTCTTTGACTCCATGATTCTAGGATGACAAGTGCACATGTGTTCCAGCCCTCACAAAGATAAGGTTTTTTTTTGCAAATTAGTTAAGCCAAGGGAAAGAGAGGGATATTGTAAAGGCACCTCTATTAATATCTGGGACGATACATGGCACTTTAGCAAACATGATGCCCTTCAGTATTATGAGTTAGTCATCAAAACATAAGGCTCCCAGTCTCAACAATGATATTCTTGAAGGAAAAAAAAAGAATGAAAAGAATTAAAAAGAAAAAAGAAAAAAGAGAGAGAAGATGCCAAGGGAAAGAATGCAGTCTGTGAAGAATGCAGAGACTTAATCACTCACCATACAAATCCACTCTACTTGAGTTATCCTGAGCTCAAGGCCATGAATTCAGGCAGTTATAATAAAGCTGTTAACAGTGTTTCAAGCACCCACGACCTGGACTCAGTCCACACATTGCAAGAGACTTGGTTTTGGTGTTTTTTAAAACAATATTACCCTGTGCCGCCATCTATGGAAATTTGGAGGTCAAAAAAGATGAAAGGGGAAATAATCCCAACAGGCTTTTGCAAACATGCATCAACAGCTTCCATAGTGTTGTCTGTTTGGTTTGGCTTTCATGGGCTGTGCCCTTCCACAGCAATGGCAATGAAGTTGTAGTTCTGGATGATCTGAACCTTTACGCCTTCTGGGTGATTATTCAAGATAAAATTGGGATCGGTGGTGGAAGGTGGCATCCAACCTGAGACAAAAGTGTCAGGATCTTTTCTGAATCCCAAACCTTTCTATTTTGCTTCATTACTTGGGAAGCAATGCAGGATGTATTGGATTCATTCATTTAGCCTCCAAATCCCCCCAGACAAGAGGCAATTAAAAAAAAAAGAAAGCAGGGGAGCAAGCCAGGCAGGTGAACAGCCATGCAGAGAAGCCATGATGTGTGCCACACAAGGCCAAAAAGCTGGTGGTGCCAACTTCTGGCGTCTTATTCAGCCAAGCCAGGCTGTGATGCCAGACTGCATTCCCAAGTCCAGCTCTGTTCGTGGGTAACACAGTCCAGGGAGAAAGGTGGCGCTGTGCTTTTCGCAATTTGTGCTAAGTCCTAATTCACTTGAAACCATCCTTTGTGCCAAAAATTGCCCTTTGTGAAGCTAGGCAGTCAAGCCCAACAAGATGGGTGAATCGACCATAAAGATATAAACAAACCATCTAATGCTGTTACTTTCACCAGTTCATGTAACAGGGCAACTGTTTGTCCCATTTCTGCAAACTACCCATCTTGTACATCCAATATGTGCAAATAAGAAGAGGCATGAATTTTCTTTCAGACTGACAAAAGCAACAGCAGCAGCAGCAACAACAGCAACAACAACAAATCTCTTGGTGGCTTGCGCTGAGGATAATTTTTTAAGAAGTTCCCTCTTTCACCCTGTAAAGATGACACCCACAATCTGTTTTGCAATAGCCACACAATCATGGAAGTTAACTTGAATCCATCCAACCCACCTGGGTATTTGAGCCACATGGATGGTCCCAGTAACATTTCTTAAAGAGATGTGATTATTAATATTATGCTGTTATTTATGATTTCATGAAAGGTACAAATAGAACTCCCCACCCCCCACCCCACACACACCTTTCATTCTAAAAAGCTGCAGGATTTTCACCACTGATTAGGTCCTCAGGAAGGGTATTGTAACAGTGGATGTTGTACTTTAACTTATCCCATTCTTAAGTGGCTTTACTTCTGCACTTGTTTTAATAAGCTCACTCATTTCATTATACAGTACATGCATGCTAGTCATGTCCGACTCTAGGGATGGTGCTCATCTCCATATTCAAGCCGAAGAGCCTATGTTGTGCAAATCCATGGCCACGTGGCCGGCAGGGCTGCAAAGAAACATTGTTTTACCTTCCTGTTTTTTATAGCGGTACCTATTTATCTACTTGCATTTACATGCTTTCGAACTGCTAGGTTGGCAGGAGCTGGGGTTATCAGCAGGTGGCACCTGGGATTCGAACCACGAGCTGCCAACTCTGCAGCCGATAGTTTTCAGAAGCCTTATTCCACTGAGCCATCACGCCTAGCAAAATCTTCACATCCAAGTAGCTCCTCTTTGAATTGAGCCTATTAAACCTTGTGCTCCCCAGAACAAGACTATTGGCCAAGGTTGGATTGTGACTGGGGCAGGGGAGGTACCTCTTGGAATTATGGGGTGAGGTTCCCTTGGTTCCCTTGGTCCTGGCCCACAAAGTGTCCATGTCACCAACCTGCTTTTCAATGTATTAGCTATCTCTACAAGTCCACACTGCAGTCTACTTTTGTGATGTTTCATCCAATTTATGGAAAAAATAAGGAATTTTAAAGGGAAATGCATGTCTTTGAAAGTCCTTCCTTCCTTCCTTCCTTCTTATGTTTTCAGGCTGGCTTTCTCTCACCAAAATGGGCTAACAAACAAAACAAATGAGATTGTAATCCATTTTAGTTAGAAGGCAAACAGCTGTAGCAGAGAGTCTGTTCTCTTCTGGAGGTTTCCAGGGCACTTCAAAAATTCCCAGTTTTGGACTCTAGCTTCCACAATCCGCAGCATGACTTATGCCAAGTTCTCTAGTGGTCCATCCATGGCAAAGAGACTGGCCCAAGTCCTCCACATTTCTAGATCATTACTGTCTTTCCCAAGACACCATTTCCCTTCACTGGAAGTAACTGAATAGTTCAGGAAGATTAGGCCAGGCCTTTGAGGTGTCTAAGCAGGAACAGCAAATGGCTCACCTTCTGCAGCAGCTTTCTGAGATTAGTCCTATCATCATCATCATCATCATCATCATGTGCTGCCAAGTCAATTCTGACTTATGGCCACCCTTTTCAGAGTTTTCCAGGTAGAGAATACTCGGAAATAGTTTTTAGGGATTGACAGGAAACGAAAAACGAAATACTGTTTTGTCATTTCATTACGTAGTGAAACAAAATGAAACAAAACTAAACAAGGAAGCAACATTTCATTATAGATGAAATGAAACAGTCATTTTTTTCCATTGAAATGAACCATTTTGTTTCATTGTTTTGGGCTCCTGCCGAGCTGTCCATGGCTGGACCCCTTTAAACCTGGCCCAGTCAGTACCAGGGGGATACTCTGGTACCAACCGGGCCAGGTTTAAAGGGGTCCAGCCATGGACAGCTCAGCAGGAGACCTCAGAATATGGTCTGGTAGGGAGCACGACCCCGCAGAACTGCCTACTCGATCGTTTTCAGAGGTCTCCTGCCCAGCTGTCAATGGCTAGAGCCCTTCAAACCTGGCCCATTTGGTACCACGGGGACCCCCTGGTGCTGACTGGGCAGGTTTTAAAGGGATCCAGCCAATAACAGCTCAGCAGGAGCCCTTAAAAATGGCTCCTGGCCACCAAATCTGGTGCCTCTAGGACCCAGGGGAGCCATTTCCTTTTGTTTCATTTCATTTTGTATGAATTTTTTTAAAAAAATTGCTAAGAAATGAAATAAAACAAAATGGGGGGAAAGCACGAAACAAAATGAAATGAAACATTATTTCTCATTTTGTGCCCATCCGTAGTAATTTCCCATCCCCTTTTTCTGGGGGTGCCTTGGTACTGTACAGATTGCCCAAGGCCACATAGGCTGGCTCTACACACAGTGGCAAACTGAACTACTAACCTTTGGCTCTGCAGCCAGATACCAAAAGCACTGAACTATCAAGAGAGGCAGAAAATCCAACAAATACCTCTCTTACTCATTGGCAGCAAGAAGGCAATAGTGGCTTTACAGTTATGGCTGATGGTAGCCTTCCATATTAGCTCCCTCGCATGGAATGACTGGTACAGGCTGTGCCTCTCCCTTGCCCCTCTTTTTTTGACAGTACTTTATTAAGACTAGAGGTGGGCACGAAACAGAAAACCCATGGTTCGGGTTTGTCTGTTTCGGGCCCACCCTTGGTTCGGTTTGGGTCAGGTTTGTACAATTTTAAAAAAATTTTTTTAAAAAAATTGTACGAACCCTAACCAATCCAAACTGGTTCATGTTGACTTACCGGGCGGTGGTGGAGGGCGATCCTGGCCCCGCTTTTTTTCAAGTGCTGACCACGCGGCCCCTGGGGGCTGGGTCAGTGCTCCTTTTTTATTTGATTTTTATTTGATTTTAGTTTTTGGCTTTTAAAAGTCCCCAGTAGGGGCTTTTGAGGTGCTGGCCCCAAGCCAGCGCCTCTACAGGCCTATGTTCCCTGCCAGGACAAGGAGGACTGCAGCGATGAGGACAAGGTAGGAAGGGGGTAATGAAAAACAAAGCAAACTAAATGGAAATTTCCATTTTGTTTCATTTCATTTTGTTTTTCTTTGATGGGTTGCTTCGTTATTCATTTTGTTAGCTAATGAAATGAATAATGAATAACAAAATGAATTAAAAGTTCATTTTGTGCCCATCTCTAATTAAGACTATTATTGATTGATGCCGCAGTAAATTTAGCTTTTCTATCCTAGCATCCTCTGAAAGCTTAAAGCCCCTGCTTGTAACTTGTACTCAAGAAGACAATGTGCAGTGGCAGTTAATGGGGTGAAATATGTGATTTTTTAAAATCCACTCCAAAACTAGGTTTGGGTGATTTTGCCAGATTCTGGTATATGTTACCAGAGCTAAAACCCTGAAGAGCACACCAGGTGTTCATGGGAAGCCAGAATATTGAGTACACATTGAAATGTTTATGAACCTTCTCTGTAAAAGACAGGCTTACATGCCATGCCCCTCTCCTGAGTACGTGAGTATAATATTCTTAGACTGTTATTATTTGGGAGAACCTGGGGAATCGAACATACGTCATTGCTGTTGAGTGTTTGCTTTGTTTGTTTACATGATGACTTAACCTCTCATCCTTTAACTTTCCTGGTGCAGCAGGAAATTCAAAACGATCCAGCCCTCCACCAATCTCTTTCTCAACCAGGAAAGTTCTTGGTATTGATTTTTATCTGTCTTACTTGTACGTTGTGAACCGCCCAGAGTTCCCTTGTGGGAATGGGGCGGTATACAAGTGTAATAAATAAATAAAATAAATAAAGTGCTGGCTGAGAAAGAGATTGGTGGAGGGCTGTCCCCTTAATCAAGGGCAGCCAAACGCTGCTCTCCACAACCTTCCCTCAGAGCTGATTTTGACAGGTCTGACTTGTCAAAGTCAGCTGTCTGGCGGAGCTGTGGAAATCAGCCTTCTGCTGCCCTTAATTGAGGAAGCTTGAGACAGCCTTTCCATAGGAATGCATTGAAAACCTAGTAATCTGTTCCCTGCGGAATGGCTTAATTGGTTTTCAGTGCATTTCTATGAGAAACAGTTCCTTGTTAGATGAATTTTTCCGTAAGACTTGTTGAAAAAGTGCAGAGGAGGGCAACCAGAATGATTAGGGGATTGGAGTACCTTCCTTACTATCTGAGGCTGCAATGGCTGGGCCGCTTCACTCTTGAACAATGGCGCCTAAGTGAAGACCTGATTGAAGTTTATAAAATCATACACGGTGTGTACAAAGTAGAGAAGGAGAAATTGTTTTGCCTATCGTACAAACAAGAACTAGGGGGCACTCTATGAAATATTTGGGTGTTAAATCTCAAACAATTAAGAGAAAGTACTTTTTTACCCAGAGGATCACTGGTCTCTGGAACTCGCTGCCAGAAGAAGTGGTGACAGCTGTCCGCCTTTACAGCTTTAAGAAAAGATTGGACAAGTTAATGGAGAACAAGGGTATCAATGGCTATCATTATGGGTGCTTAAGGACAACCACCGGGTTGGAGAGATAGGCAAGATATCTCTCAATGCCATTTGCAGGGAATCGTAAGCAGGTGAAGATATCTGCTTGGGGAATACCCTGAAGCAAATGGTGAGCCGCTGTGTGAGACAGAATTCTGGACTGGATGGGCTGTGGCCTGTTCCAGCAAGGCTGTTCTTATGTTCTTATGACCCATAGAACGAATTAAATTTGTCTTACGAGGCACCACTTGTAACTTGGTTTAAGAGTATTTTGCAAGACAAGCAAACATTTTTCTAAATTTTGCCTTGATCAACAAGCAATGTCTTGAAATACAAGCACTGGAGTAGGTCACATGATAACAAGTGAGCCAATGGTGGCTCTTTGTCCCTCACCCACCCACGCCCCGCTGGATTGTAGGTGATTATCTGGAACGTTCTGTTTCAGGCAGCCTCCAAAGCAGAGAGAGGAGAGAGGAATAGAGGTCTCCCTTGCACCAGCATGGAACGTTAAGGTTAGGGTTTTATTTTTCTTTATATTTATATTTTTCTTTAATATGTTTTCAATGTTTTTCTTATTTTTTCAAACCATTTCTAGTCATGGGGCAGCTAGTCAAGTGTGTATAGCGTTACAAATTGCACTATATTATTATCGCATTAAAAAAAAAACCCAAAGTAAAATCCAGTTGTTAGTCCCAAACAGAGCAGATTCTGCAGCCATGTACCTAAGCCGTGATGTGGACATGGACTTCTAGCCAACTTTGTTTGTGAGTTTTGGCATTTTGTGTGTACAATATGTGGTCTGTGGGACCACAGAACGTATCATCTGAGTTTCATTATTTCTTAAGGGGAAATTTGCTTCGATATAAGAGTGTTTTTGTTTACAAGCATCTTTCCGGAATGGATTATGCTAGTAAACTAAGGTATCAATGTACAGGCTTTGATAGTGGCAGCATCTCTAAACAAAGAGTTTTGCACTCTGGACTAACCCAATATCAATTGATTCATATTTTGGGGAATGAAGATGTGTTATGTTTCACAGGCTTTGTTCTGGGTAAGCAGAGGTATGTTTTTTCTCTCCTTAGGAAAACAAAGAATGCCATTCATTTAATGTATTTGCTTGTTTTGAGTTGAGAGGGGGGTTTGAGCTATAGGCTGAATTTCCTTACCTTTGGAGATAACAGCTTCAAGCCTGTCTCTTTGCTTTAAACTGATGCATTTTCTCTTTGGGGGATCTTTCATTAAATAACAAACAATTTGCTGCCCTTTCATTGCGCTTCAGATAAGCTGCTTAAGGCAACTGTCTCACAAGCTCTTCCTTGTGCTAGGGGAGGCATCATGCAGAGCAGGGTGCAAGTCCTGAGCAAAAAAGCCATGCAGGTATACATCAGGCAGTTTCCTCTGGGGATGTGTAGTTTAAGATTCCCAGGAGCCATGCATTATTCAATCTCTGGATTTCTCATGGTGTACAAGTGGGTTTTTTCCCCAGCACAGGGTTTAGGGATGACTGGCCAACACAACATCCTGCCTGTGAAGAAGATTATCAGTGTTGTGGCTGACATACAGATAAGTGGGCAAGGTAAGGAAAAGAACAGCCTTCATTTCACTTCAACAGATCTTGTTTATCTTTCTGCTTCTAGTAGGGTTTTTCTCTTTTCTTCACCAACCCCTCCCAACCCTCCGATTTCAAGAACGCAGCATTGAATTGTTGACAGACATTACCGGTCTCCATTTCAGGAGTCATCGCTTTTTGCCGCAACCATTTTGCAATACGTCCCAATTATATTGTGAAGCCAGCTTTGGGGAAGCTTACCTGTTTCTTGCTGACAGATATACATCTCATTCCACTTGAGTGGGAAACACTAGGTCTGACAGTATCCCTGGCCGAAATTTCAAATGATGAAACAAAGGGCTACTTGCAATTCAGTTGCAGCACAGAACTTATTTCCTCTTCAACCCTGAAGAGTTAATTTTCCAAGCAGCAACAGTGGTTCTCAACCTTCCTAATGCCATGACCCTTTAATACAGTTCCTGCTGTTGTGGTGACCCCTTTTGCCCTGCTTGGAAGAGGCCACAAGCCCCCCGTGGGAGACCACTGACGCAGGGGCCATAGAGAACCTCCCTCTATACAGGCACGCTCAGTCATTTGCAGCCTCTGGTGCCATCGACTGACATCCCCTCCAACCTATCAAGCTGTAACTCACTCCCCCCTTCCTCCTCCCCCCTCCTCCAGACCCAAGCTGTTTGTGCCTTTTTCTTCACTGGCTCATGGCGACCCCTGTGAAATGTTCATTCGACCCCCAGAGGGGTCCCGACCCCCATGTTGGGAACCAGTGCCCTACAAGGATTGGTGGATGTACAGCACTTTACAAAAAAAGGCAAATGGTGAATAGTAAATAATGAGGTTGATGGCAGATCAGGAGCCTGTCTTGTCAACTCACACTGGAGGCAAGAGTTCAGAAAACAACATGAAAGTTGGCTAGTGGCTACATAAAGCATTGGGATTTTTTTTATTTTTTTATTTTTATTTTTATTTTTATTTTTATTTTTATTTTTTGCTTTTTTGCCTTGTAATAGCTAAATGTTCTCAACGGTGCATAAATTTAGACCAAAAATTAAACCCATTGTTTGTCTTTTAAAGAAAAATGAAAACATAAGCTGCAGCCCAGCTAAGCTTATGTCCATGGTGATGGGTGTGGTGTATTCATTTCTGATGGGTGTAGGGTAGCTCAGTGGGTTAGGTATCTGGTTGTGGAGCCAAAGGTTGGGAGTTTGAGTCCCCATTGTGCCTCCTCCAAAGCAGAGACAGTGTGTACTGACTGGACAAGCTGCACAGTTCCAGGATGCTCCCAGAAAAAAAGTGAGCTACATCTGAGTATTTTCTACCTGGAATAGCCTAAAAAAAGGTTGCCATAGGATGGAGTTGACTTCATGTCACATGATGATGATCAAGGTTAGCATATTCCCTTGTATTACAGAGCAGTACTCAGCATGTAAAGCAGAGGTGGCAAAGCTTCAGACCACCAGATGTTTTGGACCACAGGTCCCAGAATTCCAAGCCTGTACTGCCAATGACAAAGGACTGTGGGAGTTGTGGTCCAAAAACATCTGGAGGGTTGAAGTTTGGCCACCACTGATGCAAACTATTATCTAATAAACTCAGAGAAACACAAACATATTGAGCAATATACTTGAAAAATGCAGAATTCAATGTAAATACAACTTAATCCGGTCAACTATACCAATACATGGCCGTATATGGAGTGCACTAGCTGTTCTATTGCATTCATTTGGAGAATTCAGAACTTATTCATGGGGAAATAAAATAGGGAGACTAAATCCACCCTATGTACTCCCCTGGCCATGATAGGAATAGCCTTACCATTAGTATCACTGGATTGTGCTTGTCCTGCCTCTACAGGAGAATATCCCATATTTACAAAAACAGTTCCCTTCAAAGTTGCCAGGCCAAGACTATCCAAGCCCATACGTTTTCAGGGCCAGAACCTGAGATGAAGCAGAGAGACTTTCTCAGAGAGAGAGAGAGAGTGACACACACACACACACACACAGAGATCTTTTAGAATGGCACAGAGGCAACATGGACACATAGAGAGGAATATTTAGTTATTGAGTTAGGGTGCTTTTACACGACCTCTAACTTCCGAGGCAAAGGGCTCCCAGATGCGGAGCTTAACATTGTTTTCCCCCACCAGCTCCGGACTTTAAAGAAAATTAAGTGCGACCATGCCCACCTAAGTGCGTTCCAGCGCATTTTCCAAGTACCTGGTCTCCAGAGGTGAAAAAATTCTGATGCAGATATAAAGCAGTGAGTGCCGGGCTCTCCTCACCTTGTGTTTGTTTTTTTGTTTTTGCGCCCCGCCCCTTTAAGAGAGTGGAATGCTTGCTTCCGGGGCTGCGACCCGGCAGACGAACGTGAGCCTGCATTCTTTTCTCCCTTTTTTTCTCCCTCCCCTCACGCAGACAGGAGGAAGGGAGTGCCGAGGGATGGGAACACAGGAAGAGCGACAAACCCCCAAGATCTCTGGTCTGAATTTAAGTTGCCAGCAGATCTTAGGGGTCGTGTAAAAGCACCCTTAGTTATTGTTTAATTAAAATATTTTTTGCCCTGCCTTTCTCCTTAAGAAGAGGCAAGGCAGAATATATTTTGATGAATATTGTTTTTAAGGGACATGTATACAAACATTTATTTATTTATTTATTTATTTATTTATTTATTTATTTATATTAGAGTATGCTCACCCTGCCTTTCTCCTTGGAAAAGGACCTAAAGAGGCTTACAGTAATGAGGAATAATACAAAGTCCAGTACAATTTAGACATGTTCAAGTATTGAGAACAGGGAATTGAGGGACATCTTACAGCATTAAAAGACAACATTGCATTAAAGCTACAAGAGAATGCGAACAGTTAAAAAGAGAGTACAATTACATGTAAACGTTATGAGTGATGGAACTAACATTGAAAAGATAGTGTCAATGGAGGACATCTTGTTGGGACCGGCCCTGTCCTTAGGAAAAGGGAGCCAGCTGACTCAGGCAGCAGATGTTGGCCATCACGCAGGCATGGGCACGACCAGAAAAAAAAATGATGTTTCAAGTTTTCGTTTGTTGGAATGGGTCCGTTTTGGGTCGTTTCTGTTTGTCGTGAAATTTTTCAAAAAATTGTCATTTTGTCATTTCGTTTGTCGTTTGTCGTTTGTCGTTTCCACCACGATTTAGCGCGATTTGACGTCCCAGTGTAATATATATTTAAAATAAATCCACCCCTCCTCCCAGTCGAACCTCCCCCTTTACCCAATATCAGAAAAAAAATCCTCACAAACTGCAAGAGGAAAAAAAAGAATAAACTGCTATTCCCTTCAGCAGACAAAGCTGCAGAGAATCAAAGAAATTATTTTCTAAATTCAATTCCCTCCCTGCCTGCCTAACTTAAATCTAAAGCCTCCAGCCTCCCTCCAATCAGCCAGCAGCAGCCAGCCACACAGCCCTCCACCCTCCACATCCAAGACCCGACTGCGACTTCTGGAAGGTGCCTCGGCTTTTTATGCCCTCTGGCACATCCAGAACTGTCAGTCAAAACCTGGCCATGCCATTGGTGGAATGGTTCAAAAAAATTGCATGGTCCCATCCCATGCCCAGCCCAAATGGGCAGGTCTAAAAAAATAAAAAATAAAATAAAATAAAATAAAATAAAATAAAATAAAATAAATGTGACGTTTTATTGCTATAAAAAAACCCACTGCTGCTACTATTAAAAATCAGGCATTTAAAATAAATAAAATTCACATGTTTCTGTGGTGATTTGGTGTGTTTTTTGACCACGATTTCTAAAGAAAAATTGTGGTCGCCATTTTGGATCCCCCCCACCGCATGGCATGCGAGACAGACGACAAGGATGACCCCTCCCCCAGCCTGGTGCAAGCAGCCCAGGACAGGAGGGGGGACCCCTCTGGTAGGTGTCCTCAGGCAGGCATATTTTGCCTGCTTTTTTGGCCGGGAGTCGTTTTTTTAAAAAACTTTTAAAAACTTTTTTCTGTACTGCTTGGCATCGCGCGATCGCCGCGATGCCATTAACGACAACGAAAAACCTGACCCAATTTTTCCTTTTTCGGGTCGGGTTCGAGCTGGAGCAGCGTAATTATCGTTACCGGTTCCGTTATGTAATGGAAATGATAACCGAAAATGGAAACGTCAATTTCGCCGCTCCGTGCCCATGTCCACTGTCACGGATGGACAGTGAATTGTCCCTGTCTCAGTTTGTCCTGCTACTGCTGGGGATGGGGAAGAGCGTTTGCAATATTTTCTGCCTCAGGTGTCAACCTAGCTTGGCTGGCTTCAGACTCCACACCTGCACTCGGGTTACTGGATGTCAGGGTTTAGTGCTGCTGATCTTGTTTTTAGACAGCAGAATAAGAAAACCCAATAGAGGCAATAGCCAAATTAAATGATTTTTTCCCATGTAATAGATTGAAAAATATCTCACGGGGGAGGATGTTCGGTTGGAACCCTAAAATCTGGCACCTCTGGTACTCGTGCTGCTCCTTCTCAATATTTCTAGTTAGGAGCCTAAACATGGCACTCCAGTGAGGTTATTTAACTTACAGATGGGTTTCTGAACTGTAGGATGGTAGGGTGTGTGTGGCAGTCTGGTGGTTTTAGCTTGGTTTCTTTTTACACATTTTGACAACAGCATGTGTTTTGTAAATATAAACCTGGAAGGTCATTTCATCTCCCACTTATCTCTAGAACAAAATTATTATTTCTTTCTTTCTTTTCTCCCCTGCAGAGAAAAGGACAAGAGCAGATTTTCAAAGGTCTGTTGTCTGGAAAGGCGCGAAGTCTTTTAAGGCCATGTTTTTCACGCCACACTGATCGTTGGGGCTTATGAAATAAATCAGTTTAAAAATCACTCCTTTGACCAAAAGAACTATGGAGAAACTAGCTTTCTTAGGGAGTGGATAGGCAGATACTTAAAAGCATTCTGAGCAAAATGCAATTGCAAATATAATTATCAGAATACCGATGCCTGGTGAAGTCTCACTGAAGGATTCATTATGTATCCCAAATGCCTTGGGGCTTGTGATGATGGAGAAGGAGGTGGCGGAGGACATTTTATTATTATTATTATTATTATTATTATTATTATTATTATTATTATT
>JAHTLZ010000045.1:305390-316833 GCA_023846285.1 Phrynocephalus versicolor
TAATAATAATAATAATAATAATAATAATAATAATAATAATAATAATAGGATGGTACCCTGGTACTTTAAATGTTGTGTTGTGTCATTACAGTTGTGACCGACTCTTTGTGACCCCATTGTCATGGATCCCATTGTCATGGAGTTTTCTTGGCAAGAATACTGGAGTGACTTGCCAGTTCCTACTCCAGGCGCCTACAGCACCTGGTGTTCCCTGGTGGTCTCCCATCCAAGTACTAACCAGGGCTGACCCTGCTTAGCTCCAAAATCAAGTGAGATTGGATGTGCTTTAAATGTTACCAAACTGCTAAGTGTAGTGCAGTGATGTCTTTGTGTGAGGGGATAGTATTCGTTGCTTCTTCTAGCGACAAAAGAGGCCTGGGCCAGCTCTGCTGAAAAACTGGGTTTGTCCTTCAGCATCATCACCAGCATTCTTCACCCTTCACCTCCTGGAGCTCTGAAGCAGCTGTCTCGCTTAGCTAGATGCCAACAGGATGGCCTACCGGTCGTAAGAATAGTGGTTCCCAACCTTGAATGTTCAGATGTTCTTGGACTAAAACTCTCAGGATCCTTCACCACCAGCTCTGCTGGCAGAATTTCTGGAAGTCATAGTCCAAGAACATCTGTGAACAAAGGTTAGGAGCCACTGCCTTACAATAATATCTAAGCATAGGTAGGGTGAACAGATGAAAAAAAGAGGAGAGGGTTCCTAATCCTTTTAATCAGTGTGTGGCCAAGGAAATTTCTGCAGCTGTGCACTGCTTGAAAAGTCGCACCTGCTGAGCTATCAGCTTCGAAATGACTTCTAACTATTCCAAGAAATTAAAGATATGAGAACGGATTTTTTTTAAAAAATATCTGGTTATCCTATGCATGTAGTAAACACACTCAAGCTATGCATGAGGTTGTTGCTTCACAAAATTGCTCCCCTTTTGAAAAGCTATTCGAAAATGTTTTGGTCAAGTCCCTATTTCAACCAGACCTTAATCCCTACTTGTTCGCTCAAGGCTGCGAGAATTTTCTTGGCTCCGTTTCTTTCCCTCTCCCATCTTAGAGGTACGTGCTGCCAAATCGCAGCCTTGGTTTTGTGGGGAGAGATTAGGCTGCCTGATGCCCTTTGGGCTGAAAGAATGCAGCCATGGCTTATCAGGGAGGGAAAAAGCAACAAGGCCAGTGTGGGTTGTTTCACTCCTGAAAGAGGATTTCCTTGGAGCCGCTCAGTGTTCCGACCAGAAAGCCCAGCTTTTTGGTCCATTTAGTTTCTTTAAAGCCTGCCTTCTGTCATATAGGACTATTTGTCTAGTGAGCCCTATATTGTTTAGATAAGGAATTGGGCAGGGCTCAGATAAATAACATTTTGGACTACAACTCCCAGATTCTTCAGTAAGCATGGCCCTGATGCTTGGAGATTCTGGGAAATGTCTAAAAATTAATTAATTTTTATTAACTAATTGATTAGGGGGCTTTTTGGCACTGAGGGATTTCTAACTTAGTTTTAATGGGCATTCCAGGGTCCTCCTACTGCCATTACTTTTAATAAGATTTCTGGAAAAGGGTTGTTTTGAAAGCATTGGGGGTGGGTGGGAGTGGGAGGGAGCGGAGAGTTCTACTGTGATTCCCATCCCCAGCCTGTCTTCATCCTATGGAAGAGGCCCAAATCCTGCTGCTTAGAGTAGTTACTTACACTAGAGGAGGCCCATTGAATTACTGGCGATTTATGAGTCAAGTCCTCTGTATGTTCAGTTGATTCAATGGGCAAACTCTAATGGTGCTAAAGGAAGTCACAACTATTTATTTATTTATTTATTGAAAAGGCTTCTCCGTCAAAAGGGCCCAAAGCAGCTAACATTACTGAAAAATGACATTTAAGGCAAAACCAAACAAAAAACAAAAACAAAAAACAAAAAACCCCATGAGTATACAAGGTGGGTTAGAGCATTAAAAGATAATGCCAACAGTCAATAGAACTTATGGGGGAGATGACTCATTAAATCCCTGTTACACCTACTCTAGAGTGATTTGCTACACTACACAATCACCTTTTGCCAATTTGTTGGGGTTTTCAAGTATTCTGGATTTGGTCTCTTCAGACTGTCCTTCATAATGCATGCCCTCATTCCAAAACCCTCTCCATGTGACTGAGAACCCTTATCTTTCTGGGTCCAAGATTGTGTGGAGAGATTTCACATGTAGCCCAAGGTTTTTCCTTTCCTCTGCAGAAAGGATCAGGCAGTGGGATGGGGTTAAAATGCCTCAATAGGGCTCTAGAATCGGGGAAGACTAAGTCCAGGGATCTGTTCTGAGTGCCAGATGTGAACCAAGCTCTTCCCTTCCGCACCACCCCCGTACCATGTTTTCTTCATTGCAGCAGTGTAATTCGGCATAGGGTGTATGCATGTAATTTTGTCACCCCTGTTGCTGCTTAATAATTGGAAGAGCAAACTCTTTCCCAGCAAATCACTCAGAGACCCTGGCCTACTTTCTGCCCACCCTGATATACCTTAATTGCCACGCACTCTCCAGGGATACAGGCAGAAAACAACTTCCTCCATAATCACGTTCTACCTGACTACTTTAACTAACGGTAATTTGTACGAACTTTTTGGAAAAATGCTGGCTTAGCAACTTAGTTTTCTCTAGTTTTCCTTTAAAAGAAGTGATGCATATATCCTGCTCAAATTCAAAGATTTGTTTTAAATTTGGGAGTTTTATTAAATTTGAGAGTCTGACATTGCAAACCCCAAGAATTCAGGAATCATAGAACCATAGAGTTGGAAGAGACCTCAAGGGCCATCCAGTCCAACCCCCTGCTATGTAGGAACCCCATCACAGTATTTCTGACAGGTGGCCATTCGGTCTCTGCCTAAAAACCTCCAAAGTAGGAGACTCCGCCACCCTCCGTGGCAGTATATTCCACTGCTGAACAGCTCTAACCGTCATGAAGTTCTTCAAATGGAATCTCTTTTCCTGTAGTTTGAGAACATTGCCCCACGTCCTAGTCTCTGAAGCCATGGAATACAAACAAGTTCCCTCGTCAATATGACATCCTTTCAAATATTTAAACATAGCTATCATATCCCCCCCTCAGCCTTCTTTTAGAGAGGCTAAACATTCCCAGTTCCCTAAGCCGTTCCTCATAAAACATTTCTTCCAGTCCCTCAACCATCCTGGTCGCCTTCCTCTGTACCCACTTGAGGTTGTCAACATCCTTTTTAAATTGAGGTGCACAGAACTGGACACAGCACTCCAGGTGGGTTCTGACCAGAGCAGAATAGAGTGGTACTATCACTTCCCTTGACCTCGACATGATGCTTCTTTTGATGCAACCTAGAATTGCATTTGCTTTCCCAGCCGCTGCATCACATGTTCAATTTGTGGTCCACCAAGACTCCCAGATCTCTTTCAAATGTACTTGGAGGTTTACACACATGTGAAAGTTCCCTTCTGGGTTTATTGAGGCCAAGACAATAGAACAAACAGCCTCAAATTCAGCCTCCCACTCTGCATGCTGAGAATCCGCATAGCATTATGCAAAATGTAGCAATTAAAAAAAATAGAGGCCACTCAAAATATGAGCTCTTTACTTGGCCTGTGTGTAAATCTGGAAATGGGCTGATTCCAAATCTGATTAGCTTGATATTGGGGGGAGGGGGGTGTAGAAAGGAAAAAATGAAATTTGTTGTTTCTGATAATGAATAACTATACACCTGTCAAAAAATCCTTAGATCATTTTCCTATGCCTGTTAAAGTCAGTGGCACTGCTATAAAAACAGTTGCTAAGTTTCTTAAGTGCTATAAAAATGCGAGGGTTGTTTAACGTTGGGTAGAGGTACATCATGCCGTTTGGTCCACCTCAAGTGACCGTATTCGGTCCAGATATTTTAGAAAACAATACAAAAAATCTTCCATCCTGTCTCTTCCTGCTTCTGGGAGGAAGATTTCAACATTTCCTTTTTCCTATATAAGACATCTTATATGTCTTATACATCTTTCCTTTTTCCTATATAAGACATCTTAAGTAGTTAAGATGCCTGTTTAATGCATAAATGATGTGGGAATTCTGAAATGAGCTGGGAAATTAAAGCAGGAAGTTCACTTTGGTTCATTGCCAGTGACTTAGGGCGTTTATACACGACCCCTAAGCTCCGCAGCAAAGGGCTGCAAGCTCCGGACCTTGAAAATGTTTCCCCACCAGCTCCGGAGCTAACAGAAAATTAAGTGCGACCCTGCCCACCTGAGCGCGACCCAGCGCACCTTTTAAGTACCTGCTCTCAGAAGGTGACAAGTCCTTTATGAGGATCTGCCGGGCTCTCCTCGCTTCTTTTTGTTGTTGCTTTTTTGCCTCCCGCCCCTTTAAGAGCAACCAGGAAGTAACCGGGGCTCCGACCGGGGCTCGAAGCAACTTCCACCGGCACCGGAGGTAAGGCTTTCTTTTGTCCCCTTTTAAGGCTTTTTTCCCCTCCCTCCCCTCACGCAGACAGAAGCAAGGAAGTGCGGAGTGGTGGGCAGGAAGGAAGCGCAATGAATCCCCAAGATCTCTGGTCCAAATTTAAGGGACCAGCGGATCTTAGGGGTCATGTTAAAAGGCCTTTGATCTACTGGAAATGAACCAAAACAGAGAAATCCTACCCAAATTAAAAAAAAAAGAGTAGGATCATCTGACATGGACACCAAAAGGCATAAAAGGCATAATTGGGAACATTTTGGGGGTGCTGTAGCCATTACATAATCTTCTAAAGGAGTGAACTAGACCATCCCAGTAGCAGACCAAACAGTGGGGGAAATGTCTGGCTGATCACATCCATAGTTAACGAATCCCCCCCCCCCCCAATCAGTTGATTCTCTTGATCTAAACAGATTCTGGCTTGTTATTTCCTCTATAATTTCCTTTTTGATCAGTTCCTAAACTGATGACTACATCTGTATTCAGTGAGGTTCTTTATGTGAATGGCACCCCTGCTGAATTCATTATATTTTAAAAGTTACTGTATATTTATTTTAATGGCTTCTTTGTTATTTAGGAATTTTGTTGAAAATAAAGATTTTTTTTAAAAAAGTCTGATATTGGGCAGACATGACGGCCACTCAGGGGTTGCATGTGTGTGAACACAAGCATGAATATGCATGCGTACATCCTAATGATTCTCTTTCCTTGCCTGGAGGGAGTTGAGAACTTTCTCTCTGCCTCTTCACATCACAGTCCTGACAAGACAGTGATGTCTTTATCCTGGCAGTATCATAGAAAGAACATACTGTATGAAACCAGCAGATAATTGGTGGACAGGGCACTACTGGGGCACTAGTTGTATATTTCTGGTCCAGAATGCACAGAGTAGATATTGAAGAGCACAAGAGAATGTGTAAGAAAAGACAAACAGAAGCATCTCCTGCACACTGTACCAACTTTCAAATTAGCATGCTATGTGAACCCCCTGGAGAAGATAACCAATCTAACATTTATCTGTAATTGAAATGCAATTAAAAAAAAAAAACTACTGTCTCAACTGTCTTTAAATTTACTGACTGTAAGATGACCACAAATTTTCCTTTTTACAAAAGTCGATGGGTGAAAAGAATATGTGGATGAGAGACTAGGGAAGCAGGTTGTCCACAAGAGTGTGGTAAATGTTACAATGATATTTTAGCGTAATTTATGCATGTAGCGTATGCCGCCCTAACACACTATGTCCCTGTACTCTAAAATTATAAATAAATTTCAGGGTTCTGGGAAGGGGAAAAGGTTTCGTTTTCACCACAGTCACTAGTGATGGAAACTGAGGACTTCATGGTCTTATGTTAGGTTAAACAGACTGGATTATTTATTTATTTATTTATTTATTTATTTATTTATTTATTTATTTATTATTGCACTTATTAACCGTGCTGACTTTCCCAAAGGGAACTCTGGGCAGTGAACAAAGTATGAATAAGTAAAAATAGAGATACAGAACCAGTAAAAGAATGAAACCAACTCAACATAAATACAGTGGTGCCTCTTAAGATGAATTTAATTTGTTCTACTGGTCAATTTGTTTTCTGAAAAATTCATACTAGGAAATGTGGTATAATGTGGTTCCCATGGCAATGCATTGAATTCATCTTGCAAGGCATCCCACAGGAAAAATGTGTCTTATGAGATTTTTCCTATTCTCGGAAATGTCATTTGTCTTACAAGTTTTTTGAATCAAGGGGCATTTGTCTTACGAGGTACTACTGTACAAACAACCATAGATGTGTCTGGCAGGCAAGAGGGCAGACAAAAAGCTGGGCAAACAAACATACAATTAGTGAGCACCTGACCTAAATGGTTTTTAAAAAGCCAGGTTTTTAAGGCTTTCCTGAAAGCTGGCAAAGAGGGCAGACTCAGGTCATCTAAATGCTGCATTTCCCAGCAATCAAAGGCGCCTCTTTTAAACATGGCCTCACAGGCAGCTGGCTTTTCTGAAAATATGCTTCGGCCACGCCTCCTGAAGTGCAGTGTCCTGGAACCATCTCTGGGGCTTCTCCCCTTTTTTGGGGACGGTTAGGAAGGCACTATTTTTAAATGAAGCAGGGAAGGTGGGAACTCCGAAAGCCGCAAATGAGAGGGAAAAGGAGGGGAGGGAGGAGTGGTGTGTGTGTGTCTGAGACAGCAGTTGCTCAGGCAGCCTGGCCGGAACTGCCGAGTCTGCTTCTCCAGCGATGCTCACTGTCCCGTTTTCCCCTTCTTCCTTCCTCCCTTTGGCTTCCTCTCTTTGCCCCAACCCCCTTTTGAGACCCCGCGGCACCGCTACAGCCCTCCAAAAACCATGCTATGTCCCTGTATGAGAGAGAGAGAGAGAGAGAGAGAGAGAGAGAGACCCTTGCGTGGGCGCACACACGCCTCACCCCCTTCCCAGCCCTGCTCTGCCGTTGTGAGAACTTTAAAAACGCTATTTAGATTATGTGATTGCATCAGGCAGAAAGGCGCTTTTAAAAAAAATACCTGCATCTTCGGACTGGTGGGATGGACCTCAAAGACTCAAAGAATCTTGCTTGGTAGTTTGTTCCAAAGCACCATGCTGCCACCGAAAAAGCCCGACTACAGGTAGAAACTCTGCAGGCCTCCCTAGGGGTGGCCAGCGAGAGCGCTAGTAATGCGCTGGTGGGACAGGACGAAGCTGACCTTTGGGAGATACACTCTGCCAGATACTCAGATCCCAAGCCACGGAGGGTGTTATAAACCAAAACCAACACCTTGAACCTTATTCGGGAGGAAACGAGCAACCAATGCAGATGAGCCAGGATAGGGGTGATGTGGTAATACCTGTCTGAACCAACCACCAGCCTGGCTGCTGCATTCTGTACCTGCTGTAGTTGCCGAACAAGGGTCAAAGCAAGCTCCATGTAAACATTGTTACAGTGATCTATCCTCGAGATCAACAGGGCTTGCACAACTGTCGGTAGGGAATCCTTGTCCAGGTACTGGCAAATCTGGATGATCAGCCTAAGGTGGTAAAAGGCCGCCTTGGAAACAGTTGCCACCTGGGCCTCCAGGGACAATGCTGAATCCAAGACAACACCCGGACCCCTCACTCTATCAACCAGCTGGAGGGCAGTACCCCCCAAGCTAGGAAGAGGGCCACTGTACCCATTCGAGGACTGCCCCCCCCCCCCAAGGAACAGAACCTTGGTCTTCTCAGGGTTGAGCCTGAACCTGTTAGTCCTGGTCCACTCCATGACCGCAGCCAGGCAGCGATCAAGGGTACGCACAGCCTCTGTTGCAGTGGTGGAAAAGGAGAGATAGTGTGTCATCAGTATACTGATGACAGCAGACCCCATGACTCTGGATAACCTCAGCCATTGGCCTCATATAGATGTTAAAGAGCATGGAGGAGAGTGTGGACTCCTGGGGCACCCCACAAGAGAATGTCCATGGGGCCAACAAATCCCCTCCCCAGGTCTACTTGCTGGGCACAGCCACCAAGGGAGGACCGGAGCCAGCTGAAAGTTAGACCATCAATCCACACCTCAGAGAGCCTGCCCAGGAGTATACTGTGGTTGACAGTATTAAAGGCCACAGACAAACTGAGGAGGACCAACAAGGAGGACCAGGGCTGTGTTGGTCCCATGCCACAGCCTGAACCCAGACTGGAAAGGATCCAGGACATGATCTTCCTCCAGGAACAACTGGAGCTGCTCGGTGGTGACCCGCTCAACCACCTTGCCGAAAAAGAGAACATTGGCTATCGGACTGTGCCTACTACAAGTAGAGCCAGCCAGTGTGACCATTGTGAAGTTGCACAGTCCAAGAGTATGATGAACCACTTTTCAGTACACTCTACCTGAAAAACCCTGAAAATAGCCACCAGAAAGCAAAGTTGGTTTGATAGAACATTATTATTGTTGCTACAGATGGTTTATTTTGTTCTGCATTGGGGAGGCAGAGTTTAACGCTATGGTACTTTTAATGGGATTTTAATGTCTGTGTCAGAGTCTCATAGTCAGAAGACTTTAATTAGCTCTTTTAATCACACACACACACACACACACACACACACACACACACACACACAAGTGTGTATGTAAGCTCCAAATATGAAGTTTGAGCAGGGAAGTGGGTTATAAAGGATTCTTTCCATGGATGTGAAAGACCTCCCTGAGGCAATGTGGTTTTCAAGGATTGGTGTCTTATTGTGCAATTTTAAAGCAAATCCTGGGAATATATCTGTGAAGATTCTCAGTCATCCAGGTGAGTTTATCTGGAAGTTGAGTCATGGCTACTGGACTTCTTTTTGAGAGATAGAAACGTTTCGCTGTTCATCCAAACAGCTTCATCGGTCTGAATACAGCTAGTGCAAATCCTCCATCTTATAGTCAGCTTTGACCTCTTGTCACCCTGGCCTGAATTAGGTTCATAAGATGAACAATGGCCTAAATAGGCTCGTTAGGGAGACAATAGTCGTTAGCTATGGCCTTGGTGGTGAAGGCTTTTTGATTTGTCTGGGTACTTTGGAAAGCACAGCCTGATAAGTAGCAGATAGACTATGCCGGAGCCCACCACCTCTGTTGAGGGAGGGGTTTTCAATGCTCACATGAATGGCCTCCCTTACTCCTCTCTCAAACCACATCTCTTCTTTGTCTAATATGTGTACATCCTCATCTTTGCTACTTATCAGGCTGTGCTTTCCAAAGTACCCAGACAAATCAAAAAGCCTTCACCACCAAGGCCGTAGCTAACGACCCATTCTTGATAGGTTTCAGCACCTTAGGCCATTGTTCATCTTAAGGCTATGGATACTATTGTCTCCCTAACGAGCCTATTTAGGCCATTGTTCATCTTATGAGCCTAATTCAGGCCATGGTGACAAGAGGTCAAAGCTGACTATAAGATGGAGAATTTGCACTAGCTGTATTCAGACCGATGAAGCTGTTTGGATGAACAACGAAACATTTCTATCTCTCAAAAAAGAAGTCCAGTAGCCATGACTCAACTTCCAGACAAATCCTGGGAAGTCTCCTTAGGGCCAAACTATATCCAACTGAGGTGGATGTTTTAAAAGTTACTTTTTAAAGGCAGCTTGTTATATAATTTATTATGAGTACTGGTAAGATCACAAATTTATAAAATAACTTGCATTTTTGATACTTTTTCATCCTTTGGGGGGGTGGAATTTGTAATTTCAAAGGTAGCTAAAGAATCAAAACCCTGGAGAAAACTATCCTCCTCTAAATATCCTCAAATATATATTAGCTCCCCAAAAGCAATGAGAAAACATAATACTTGGTGCATGTGGAAAAAGAAACTACATTATCAGTTACTAGATTTGTTTTTAAAAGGGGACACCATTACAGTATAAGCCTTTGTCACCTCCAAAAAGTATACATTGTAGATATTGTTTTTACTAATTATTTTAAGCCTCTGGGTGTGCACAAAAGCTCTGCCCTCCTTATTTGCCTCACAGCAATTGGTATTTAGTAGCACACACCCCACAGCTTAGAAAAGTTAATTTTTTGACTTTATATCCCATAATCCCTTAGCCACCAAGATCAAAAACCATTCTGGGTTTTGTAAGACAACTAATATTTTTTCCCCCAAGCTGATTCTGCTCCAGTAAATGGAACATTCATTTGCTTAGCATGGTTAATACTGTAGTTTTAGATTGGCTCACCCTTATTAGTTTAAATTCCCTTCATTAGTCTAAATTCTCTTTAAAGATACTAGCTGCCCATGACCTCATCACAATCCTGTGCAACTCCAATTGCTTTTAATGCCTCGTGCATTAAAATTGGATAGAAATCTTTCATTGTAAATTCAGGGCAAACGAAAGATAGACTTTGTTTGTCCTGAATCTACAAGGAAAGATTTCTATCCAGTGTGAATTATGCTCCCAGGCTGCATATCATTGCACATACTGTTGGAATTTCTTTCTCACTGTGGTATTCTCTGGGTGTGTGTTTTATTAATAACAGATTATGTGATAATTTTCTGTTGAAACCGATCATGTAGTCAAAACAGTGGCACCCTGTGATGGGTTTGCAGTGATGTGAGAATTACAGAATTACTTAAAAAACTTTTTGGGAGCAAAAATCTCTTAAAGGTGCCAAGGGCTCAGACTCACCCCCCCCACACACACACTCTATTGGCAACCAAGCATGCTTAACGGACACAGGTAGCCAACAGGAAGTACAGAAAAACCTGTGTAGGAGTGGAAATATTATGGAGTAGCTGGAAAATAAGAGGGGAAAAGAATCACATAAATATGGAACGTTAGAGAGAATCCACTCATTATCTACTTAAGGTGTTTCCTGGTTGATACTTTAAGAAGCTATTTCTACCTGTCCCCTTAGATGGAAGTCAACCTCTAACCAATCAGAAGAAAGAGGGCAGAGTATGGTAGTGTGTGTGTGTGTGGGGGAAGGAATGAAGAATCATGGCTGCACTGATATGGAAGGCAGCCATGGACATTGAAGATTAGTTATGGACAAGCAGGTCCATAAGTGGTCATCCTGCCTATCCCCACTTAATTATTAGAGCTTGGAATAAGACTTTTCAGAAGAAACATATTAAGCCCCCTTTTTGGGGTTAGGAATTCATTATCATTATAATTATCCTGCTGATCAGAGCAACTGTTTTCACTATTAGATAATCCAATAGTTCCCAAACTGTGTGTCATGGTGTCCTGGGGTGCAGTTGAATCCAGTCAGGGGCACTGCAGTCATCCAGGTGAGTTTATCTGGAAGCTGAGTCATGGCAACTGGGCTTCTTTTCTTGAGAGATCAAAATGGTTCGCTGCTCATCTGAATAGCTTTGTCAGCCTGAAGATTCTCATCATCATCATCATCATCATCTCTCTCTCTCTCTCTATCTACGATAGATAGATAGATAGATAGATAGATAGAGAGAGAGAGAGAGAGAGAGAGAGAGAGAGAGAGAGTGAGTATGTATGTATGTATGTATGTATGTATGTATGTATGTATGTATGTA
>JAHTLZ010000045.1:326635-355119 GCA_023846285.1 Phrynocephalus versicolor
CACACACACACACACACACACACACACACACACACACACACACACACGGAAAAGAAAGAGAACAAAGATGGGTGTTTCTTGCACACAATATTCTATCGAGCAGCTAATATACTGTCCAGAACCAGAAATTTAACTAATATACTGATGAAAATGTTGCCAGCTCTCCCTATTCTGATTCATAGGTGGTAAAAGTTACTTTTTTGGACTGCAACTTCTAGTGATTCTGGGAGCCGTAATGGGGGGGGGGAATGAATCCCCCCCCCCAAGATCCACCTCCATATCCATGTGTTTTCCTTAGAGCAGACAGATTTACCCTGTGTTCAGCTTCCACCACAATGGAAGCAACAGGGTTTTTCGGGCACGTTCACATAAATCTCCTTGGAAATACTCACTGCTGCGGAGGGAAACCTAATTGAAAACTTTGCCAGAGCTTATCTTTCCAGAATGATTGCAGAAATTCCTTTGGGGGAGAGGATGAACAGCGAAGGGAGTCGGTCCTGGAGGAGCTGAGCATCTCTGTCCCCCACCCCACCCCCGCCACCTACGAAACTCCTCCAAAAGTTGTCAGCAGGTCAAGTGAGAAGCTGATCCCAACACAAGTGTGTTCCGAACTTGGCTGTGCTTCCTCCCCTGCTGCTTCCCACTTTGTTACTCACAGTTCGGTGGCATTCCTGGGGATGTCCCGGGGGATGTAGGTCACCCTGCTCTCCTGGCAGATGAAGGCCATCCTGCTGGAACACTGGCACAGAGGATGCCGGCACCCCTGGCTATGGCCAGAGATCAGCAGAAGCAGCAGCAGGCTGAGGCAAAAACAAGCCATGCCTCTTCATCGCCCTCTTCCCCGGTCACTGAATGACAAGCTCCTCCTGTCTCACCCTGTGGCTCCACTCAAGCCCCACCTTCAAGGCTGGTAGAAGCAAACCACATGTGAGGCTCAAGGAAGACCTTGTGAACATGGACTAGCTCAGAGCACCGGAGAATTAAAGGGTGGGGTCCCCAGTGCCCAATGAGGGCATTCTGGAAGCTTCTGGTCCTACAAAGTATAACTTTCCCAGTCTCTCAGAGCCAGTTCCTACACGACTGATCATGGTACACAAACGATGCTTTTCTCTGCTACACAAACTGGTAAAGTTGAAGACTTGGCAAAGAGTATCTCTTTTAAAAAGAGAACCATTGTATGTTGGAGTTGATGACAATGAGACTGCCGTGGAGGGACTTGAACAGTCACACCCTACAGCAGAAGTCATGGCCCACAGAGAGCTTCCAAAGCATCAGAGGGATCTCATTGTTAAAAGGCATGGCAGGAGAAAGTTACTACAAAAGTATTTCCCAGGCATTAGATTGATGTAAAGACTAGAAGAAACTTGGTCAGGGAGGCTGCCCAGAGGCCTACAGTAACATTAAAGGAGCTGCAGGAATATCTGGCAAGTACTGGCTGTGCGGTACATGTGACAACAATCTCCCATATTCTTTATATACCAGGGCTATGGTGGCAACACAGAAGCCAGTTTTCATAGCAGTCACATAGAATTTGACACTGTGTTATCAATTGTTAGTTTTAATGTTGCCTTCTAATGCTGTAAGACACCCCTCAATTCCCTGTTCTCAAACTGAAAATGTCTTAATTGTAATGGACTGTATATTGTCTTTCCTTACTGTAAGCTGCCTTGGGTGTTTTCTTAAGGAGAAAGGTAGGGTAAAAATACTTTAAAAAATAGAATAAAATTATATGTTGTGGATGATGAATGTTCATCATTAAAAATGCCTCACCACATAGAATCGGATGGGATTTATTTATTTATTTTCTTAGGTTTTAACATGTTTTCTTATGTCTGGATATCGTTTTCCTTCACAGAGCTCAGCTTGAGAGTTTGTAAAAATTACTTATGTCCACAGTCCAATTTGGACTATGATTCAGGGAATCTCTCAAGTCACATGGCATGGGAACGGTTGTGTGAAAGTCTATCGTCCAATCGCTGATCTACACTAGGTCACTGACTCAGATGAAACAGGATGAGGGTGGAGGTGATGGTGGGGATGAGGCACTTGCTTAAGGAAAATACATAGACTGGGTGCAGAACTGCTTCTTTTTCTATTGGCAGTAGATTGGTTTGGAAGATCTGTTCCTGCTCATGCTTCTCTTACCAAGGTATTGGCTGTGGATATTCGGTGCCATGGAAGAATATTACCACATTGCATATTTAAGAGTTGCCCTTTCCCTCTTGTGAAATGAAAGTGTTGTGGTGGTAGAAAACTGTTTTTCATGTCGACCATGGATGCTGCCTTTTTACTGACTCAGAACTGGTGTATCTACTCTAGCTCTCCCTCAACCTGGCACATTCTGGATATGATTGACTCCAATTCCCATGAACCCCAGCCAGTTGTAGCTCCTTTGTATCTCCTTTCACCAGCAATAAAATAAAATGAAATAAAAAATAAAAAAAATAAAAATATCAAGCAGAGCAGCTGTTTCTCATCACACACTGCATGGAATCTTCTAAAAAGCAATGCCAGGATATCTAAAGGATCAGTCCAGACCATCAGTTTAGCACGGTTTTTAACAGAGGTGTGCCTGCAAGCAGTGAAAAGCTTCTGTTTGTCATGGCACCAGTTTTTTTTTCAACTATGTATTTTGCATTTAGTCTTTGTTTTTGATTGCCCATTGAAGGGTATGCAGGGACTTCATTTAAAAAAACCAGCCAGATGAGAGGTAAAATATATCCCCCTTAATGCCTAGTTTGGCCCAAACGCTCTTATCAAGCTACTTTCAGCCTTACAAAGAGCTTCTTGGATATTCTGCTTTAGGAAAACTATATGTGTTCATCTGATAAAACTAGAGCTTAGAAAAGTGAGATTTTGATCTATGTACAGGTCCCAAAACCCAGAGCCACCATGCCCAGTGACCATCTTGGCTGGAGATCATAGGGGTTGACATGAAAAAAAAAAAAGTCACCTTCCAAGGTGGAATGCTTCTCCAAACCAACCAACCAACCAGTGTGGTCAGAAAATGAGTGCATGTGAGAGCTGGAACCAAACTCTTCTTTTCGTGGTGCAGTGGTTAAATGCCTGTACTGCAGGTAAAACTGTGCTCACAACCTGGGGTTCAATCCCAGGTAGCAGGCTCAAGGTTCACTCAGCCTTCCATCCTTCCGAGGTCGGTAAAATGAGTACCCAGCTTGCTGGGGGGGGGGCAATGTGTAGCCTGCACACTGTAATAAAATTTGTAAGCCGCCCAGAGACTACTTAAAGTGGTATGGGGCAGTATATAAGCAGAACACTTTGCTTTTTCATCATCCAGTTTTTATTTGTAGGGAATTTTGCTTGGAGGGACATTCAAGTATGAGGATTTTTTTTTTTTTTTAGGGTACAGAATGCATCTGGATCACCACAGGCAGAAAGCTGGCCCATAAATATTGTTTGAGATAAATATTGCCTGCCATTCATTTTAGAGTTTGCCAAGTGTTTTCGGCAGTGGGTATGAACAAACAAGCCAAGTACACAGTGGGTGCCTACTTTCCCACTGACCTGAAAAGCAGCCTAATTGCCAGTAGACAAAAGAAAGATCACTTGTGGCCAACATACTTTGGGTGTTGCTTAGGTGTGAAGGATGGCTGGGCAGTTGAGACATAATCTGTGTGACATAACCTCAGGCTGAATAGAGAGTATGGGAGATTCCAAAGGTTTGTGAGGCAACTGAAACCAAGAGACATTAAATCAAGTAATAAATCACCAAGGTTGAAATGGAGTTTCTGTGCCATGGGTTGGGGTGTTGAGATGATTTTCTCCTAGATTTTTCCATTCCAGCTAAGGTTCTTGTCTCTTTGACTTAAATTATTTTAAAGAAAACCTGTCTTTTGACTTTGTTTTTATGACCTTTCATTGCTCTACTGAAGTGGTTCCCATCATTGAGTAACCCAAGAGTTCTTGGACTGCAACTCCCAGAAACCATGTCCAACATAGTTGATCAGGAAAACTTCTGGGAACTGCAGTCCAAGAACACCTGGATTATGGTTGGGAACCACTGGCCTACAGCTTCCAGCACCCATGAAGCTGCAATAGTTTATCTACTTTGGAACACTCTTGCTGGTAAACCAGTTCCACTCATGTTTGGTTTCTAACAAATTTGCTGTTTCTCCCTTTTATTTTTGTGCCAAAAAGTTTGCCTTGTTTCCCTGCAAGACTGGATTGTTTAAAAACGATATTTTCAGGAAATCCACCAACTGGGTAGCTACAAACAACCCACTACATGGGGGACCTTCTAAGCTCTGCAGAATTTTGTCTTATTGGTATTTTTGACATTTTTCGTAGCTCGGATGAGAATGTGGTTTGGTTCATACATTTCAGGGTGCTTCTCACCCATCAGCTCAGTCCAAAACCTATGTCTGGTTCAGGCAATAGTAAGGGGGACCGCTGTGGCTGCTATCCATTGTGCTTTCCCAAACTTGTGAAAGTTCCTTTGGTGGACTACCAGCTCCGAATCTCACTGTCATCCGAGGAACGTCAGCACAAAAGCAACATCTGAGCAACTTCCAAATGCTTTTAGCATTACGGCTAAAATCCTGTTGAGCTGCTGAGCAAAATTTTGGGAGGTTAATTGCCTCAAGTTAAAAAAAAAAAAGCTCCATAAGACAATATTTGTTGCATATTGAATTGTGCCCCTTGACAGGTAAGAGAAAATGTTTTCTACGGAAATTAATTATTGATGCAGTTTATCTCCAAAAGTTAGGCCTTTTGCATAGCAACACAACAGGATTTCACCCTACACATCCAAGACTTTGCCTTGCATTGATTCCCTGTGCAAGATCTTGAATCCTCTTTCCGGTACAACCGCTGTCTTCTCTGCGACCCTTCTGTGTCATAACTCTGAAGGGACCCTGAAGTGCTGAAAGCTCCTCTGTGTCCCCTCATTTCTTGACCCCTAATCTCACACTACTTGGGGGTAAAAAACACACACCATTCAGCAGGAATAAAAGGGAACACTCGCCACTGACAGGGACTTGAAAGTGGAAGAAGAGCCTTCCGGGAACTGCACCTTTATCCTGACATTTAATGAAATAAACAGAAAGGTGAAAAACCCCTGACAAATTAACATTTGTTAAACTCTCCCCCTTAAAGATGCAAATTAGAAACAAATCCCTGTAGTGGCCTGATGAAAAAGAAGAAAAATATGAAAGCATCGTGCAATTACTGAAGGTTATTACTACTGACGGAAGACCATAAAAATGTACTAGTTACTTGGCAAGTATTAAAAATGTTGCTGATGAGGAGAGTGTTGGTGTGATGTGGCAAAGGGGCATCCACAGTCAGAACCACATGGAGCTCTTCCACTTGCATGGGTCTGTAGCCCAACCTCTGGCAAGATAAAACATATTGTCAGTCATGAGCCATAGTTTGTTGGCAAGGTTGCTAGGATTATGTGATGTTTTACTGGCCAAGTCCATCAGCTTACTCACTGCCAGAGCTGCTTCATGGAAAACAGCATGTACTGCGCTCTCTCTCTCTCTCTCTCTCTCTCTCTCTCTCTCTCTCGTGTGTGTGTGTGTGTGTGTGTGTGTGTGTGTGTGTGTGTGTGTGTGAGAGAGAGAGAGAGAGAGAGAGAGAGAATTCAGAATATTAGTTGGGAAAAAGTACTCCAATGGCAGAAAGCCAGAGATTTACTAGTAGATTATCCTATCTTTTTTTCAGAGAGGGTAGCCGTGTTAGTCTTTTCAAGAATTTCTATTCAACTCTAATCAATTTCCACTAATCAATTAATCAATTAATCAACTCTACTAATCAATTCTACTAATCTCTACTAATCAACTCTTCCCCCTCCTCTTCTTCCCCCTCCCCTGTCCACCCCGCAACTCTATATACTACAGCCAATGAACAACTGGTATGAAATGTATATCCCATCACATATTATATTCTGCTGCTATATATCTGAAAAAGTGGATGTGTTTACAAAATGTTACATTAAAATATGAAAAGTTAGTCTTTAAGGTGCCACATGTTTTGTATATTTTGTTTTGTTTTGTTTTGTCTCTCTCTTTTTAATTGTCAAAAAATAAATAATAAATCAAAGAGGATATTATGGATGAAGTGTGAAGTCACACATTATCTCCAGCTTGATATGTACCACCTTATTAAGACCACTTTGAAAAAACTGCCAGCTGTGATGTGGATATTATTATTACTAGTATTGGCTAAAAACTTCCTAACTGTTAGGGTAGTATGACAATGAAACCAATGACCTTGAGAGGCGGTGATTGCTCCAACACTGGAGGCAAATCAAGAGATATTTGGTTAACCACCTGTCAGATATCCTTTGATCTGTATTCCTGCCTTGAGCAGGGGAATTGGACTTGATGGCCTTGTACCCCCCTTCCAACTTCACTAATATATGATTCTATGCATGGGTGTTGCAATAACAAACCTGCACAAAATCCTTTGGCTGTCCCAATTGGCAACCAATGTGAGAGGAAAGAGTGCTGATGCTGAGGAAAACACACTGTCATGTAAGAGAACAAGATTCTGCCTATGGGCTACACATTGGAAGGCATAGATACTATGCAATACATACCATATATGAGAGTGGAACCAGGTGAAAATGAAACAGAAGGTGGCATTCTTAACACCAGCAATACATTTTCAGTGACAGGGGTTAATGCAGGTAAGGAACATTCAGAGCGTTGATTTTAAAAAAAATCTTGCAAAAAGAATGGTAATCAGCTTCTCTGTCGACTGATATTCAGTGATTAGGCTGCTGCCTGTGAAGTGCATAAGCAATTAACTTTTGTCTTCCAGAAATAGCTGGTTTTCTTAGGCCATAGCTATGCAAAGATACGGTAGGTGGTGAAATCAACACTTTAGCCCATTACGATGGAGAAATTCAGCTTATATATTCATACAGTTCTCAAAAATTCCAGTCTTTATTTAGCCTCTAGATACATTCTAGATGGCCTCTTTCTGTTTCCCACTCCACTAGGACCCCACTCCCACTATCATGTATAGTATTGATTATTACTTTATCGGCTGGATCAGCATTTGTGGTTTCATATACAGTATTATCAGTAATGGCCATTAGAAGTAGCCAGAGGACATGCTAGGGATTTTTGGTTTTGAGCCTTTTCACATGACCCCTAAACTCCGCAGCAAACGGCTCCCTGCTCCAGAGCTTAAAATTCTTTCCCCACCAGCTCTGGAGTTTACAGAAAATTAAGTGCGACCATGCCCACCTAAGCGTGTCCCAGTGCACTTTTCAAGTACCTGCTCTCCAGGGCTGAAGAATTCCTGATGTGGATGTAACTTAAGAGTGCCGGGCTCTCCTCACTTCTGTTTGTTGTTTTTTGGCCCCCACCCCTTTAAGAGCTACTTAAGAGAATAGAATGCTGCGGGGGCAAGAGCGAGACGGCAGAACGGAAGTGAGCCCCACATTCTTTTCTTCCTTTTTTTCTCCCTCCCCTCACGCAGCCAGCAGCCAGGAATGCGGAGGGGGTGGGAACACAGGAACAGCGACAAGCCCCCAAGATCTCTGGTTCGAATTTAAGTGACCAGTAGATCTTAGGGGTCGTGTGAAAAGGCTCTTTGTTAGGAATACACATGATGGTCTATGCCTCCCTCTAGTGTCCAGTTCTGACAATACACATGAAAATATATATTTTTGGATTTTTCCCTTTTACCGTGCTATGTATACTGTTCACTAGAGATGGGCACGAAACAAAAAAAAATGGTGTTTCAGTTTTTCGTTTGTCATTGAGAGGTCTGTTTCGGTTCATTTCCGTTTGTCGTGAATTTTTGGAAAAATTTCGTTACTGTTTTTGTTTTTTCGTTTGTCGTTTCTACCTGCTTTTTGCGTGATTTTTAAAGCATTTCCGTGTGCAGACATCCCCCAATGCCCCACACCAGAGGGAAAACGCTAAAAAAATGGACTGCACTGCGGGGCAAGGGAGGGTACTCACCGAGAGGTACGCAGCACGCACGCACACAGGGAGGCTGCAGGACTGAAGCTAGAGTCTCAGCAGAGACAGCAATCCCACCCTAACTCCCACCAGAGACTGCAAGCAGGACGGGGGCTGCCAGCGCTTTTTATGCCCTCTGTGGCTGCCAGACCTGCCCGCCCAGTCTGCAACCTGGGCAATGGACATGCTATTGGTTGAACATGATCCCATCACATGGCTTGCCTCCATTTTGTGGCTGGTGGCGACATCTATTTTAAAGGGAAAAGAAAAATACATCGCAATGGGAGAAGACAAAAACAAACGTTTTAAGGACCCCAACCCCCTGGTAGGTAATAATTTCAAATAATTATCCCATTATTGCTGCATTTTTACAGATGTCCAGGGTGTTTTAATACCCAAGAAGTCAATCAATATTAGGCATCTGGGAGCCATTTTAGGTCGATGTCCCCTAACTCCCCTTAAAGGGAAAAAATACAGCGATCTGAGAAAAGACATAAATGTAATGCACCTTTTAAGGACCCCAACCCCCCTGGTAGGTATTATCAGACAATATAAATAATTATTGCTGTGTTTTTACGGATGTCCAGGGCGTTTTTTAACATTTAAAACAGCTCATTTCATTGCGCGTCACCATTAATGGAAACGAAACGTAACGACCACAATTTTCTTGGTTCTGTTCATTTTGTTGCATTTTCATCACAATTTTCATTGGTCGTTTCGTTACGTAACGGAACAACTAACGAATAACGGAAACAAAAAATGTTCGTTCCGTGCCCATCTCTACTGTTCACTAATATCCATAGTTTTCAGCATCTCTCTCTCTCTCTCTCTCTGGAACTAATCTTTGGGGGGTTCTTGAGGACCTTGTAGCTTGCCCAAGGCTACACAGGATGGCTCTACTCTTGTGTACTCTTGGACAAACTCCCATGTCCAACTAAGTGAGCACTCTAGCTAGCAAATGAAGCAGAATAACAGTAACATATGGGGAGGGAGAGAACAGGCTAATTTGGCTACCTCTTTGAAGGTATATTGTGCCTGTTGCTTGGCAGACAACCATATTTTGTGTTATCCTGGGATCTTCCTCTTAGGCAGGAACTTGTAGGGTTTGTGGTCAAGGACATTCTGATAATTGGCGAGAAGCTAGATGAGGCATGTCCAAACTTTGGTCCTCCTGATGTTTTGAACCACTACTCCCAGAATTCCAAGCCTGTATCTCCAATGGCAAAGGACTGTGGGAGTTGTGGTCTGAAACATCTGGAGGACCGAAGTTTGGACATGCCTGAGCTAGATGTTGAGGGAATGTGTGCGTCTGTCGATAAATTTCTTTCCTTAGAGTTTTCTCAAACATGGCAATCAAACTGGCAAATTCAGCACCTGTTTACTCAATGATTGATCCCCTCAAAAGGCACACTGGGACACACTGCTATGCCAATAGGTGCTGTTGGGTTTTTTTGCCACTTCAGAGAGCACTTCTTTTAAATATGTGCTCAGTATAGCATGAAGTTTGACTGGTAGATAGCTAGGTTCGTGATGGGTATATCGACTGTATCATGATTTATCTGCAGCAAAGGATAGCAGATGTTCTCCATGCATTCCAGACAGCCCTGGATGATAATTAGAGATGGGCACGACTCAGGAAAAAAACTTCGTTTTCGTTTTCTTTTTCGGCTAGGGTCCGAGTCGTTTCGTTTCCGTTTTCGCGAAAAATCGGAAAAAATTAGTCGTTTCGTTTTTCGTTTTTTTCGTTATCGTTATACTGGTTTTTTGGGGGGGTAGCGGGCTCCTGGAGGCACCTCTGTGGGGTGGGTGCCTCCGCCGGCCCGCTATAAAGGAAGGGACAGCAGCAGCAGGCTCCAAGAGACCCCTCAACATGGGGGTCTCCCATCCTCACCTGCTGCTGCTGCAAAATGGCATGCACAACCATATGGTTATGCATACAATTTGCAGGCAGAGTGAGACCTGCTCGAGTACTTGATACCCTGGTACGAGCGTGTCGCCAGCCATTTGCAGGCCAGGCAGTGCCACTGCACCTGCTCAAGCACCTTGTCCCACGAGCGGGTCACACCTGCCATGTCCCACAAAGAAGGGAATCGTACTTGCGTGTGTAGTGCAATGCAAGTCGATCTGGCTATGGGCTAAGGTGGATTAGGGTTAGGGCTAGGGTTAGGCTAATGACGGGTAAGGTTATGGTGGGCTATTGGGTTGCACCTCTGGGTGCCTCTCTGACCCACTAAGAAGACAGTCTGTGACGTATGGGTAAGGAGTCAAGGATTAGGGTTAGCGGGTTAGGGGGCTAGGGCAAGTTTTAGGGGGCTTTTTGGCACATCCCAGAAGTCTCAGTGGCCAAGTGGCCATGCGATTGGTGAGATGGCTCCAAAAATTTGCATGGTCGTCCCCTCCCACATGGCTGGCCAGGCCACTGGGCCAGCCCATCATTGCACACTGTGCAGGTGTAAAATAAAATAAAATAAAATAAAATCAATGGAGGACACAGGAGGAGAGGAGAGACATTTTGTTGCAAGAAAAAAACCACTGCTACTGTGAAAAATCTGGCAGTTCATACATTTCCGCGTGTTTCTGTTGTGCTTGTGTGTTTTTGGACCACGATTTCAAAAACAATATTGCATTCGCCGCCCCATTTTCGATCCCCCGCCCGCACCGCATGGCATGGCGACGAGGCGACTCGAGTCCGGCTGCCCAGGACGGGGGAAGCCGGGACACCCCCCTCCAGACCAGAAACCCCCCCTCCGGTAGGTGCCCTACTGAGTGAGTGCCCTTAGTCAAGCGGGCATTTTCCGCCTGCTTTTTGGCCCGGGAATGGGTGGGGGGGAGACCCGGGGGAGAGTTTAAAAAAGTTTTTTCCTGTGCCGCCCGTGCCGCTTGGTTGCGCTTTGGCGGCCGGCGGCGAGACTGGGCTTTTTGCGGCGGGCGAGTCCCACCACCACACCAGAGCATCCCAGGACGGAGGAGGGGGGGAGGCCGGGCGGGGACCTCCAGAAACCACCCCTCTGGTAGGTGCCCTGAGGCACGGCAGGCATTTTTCCGCCTTTTTGGCCGGGAACCGGGCTTTTTAACTTTTAAAAACTTTTTTTTTCTGTGCCGCTTGGCATCGCGCGCGATCGCGCGATGCAAGTAACGAGCACGACAAATCAGACCAAATTGTTCGTTTGTCGGTTCGAGCTCGAAGTCTGGCGGAGTAATTCCCGTTTCCGTTTCCGTAGAGTAACGGAAACGAGTAACGGAAACGGAAACGGAAATACCGCTAAGTCGTGCCCATCTCTAAATAATATTGCAGCAGTGTCAGAGAGTGCAATGCATAACATGACAGAGAAATGTGGTTCTATGGTGTGAAAACCAAGTGTACTTTTCAAGATAGGAGGTTGAAAGCCAGGCCTTCCAGAGGAAGTGTTTCCTGAATCATTGTGTGATCTACCACTCGCACAGCTAAACAAGTAAACCTTGGGATTCACAACCCACTGGGAGAGAGAAGATGGTACAGTATTCCAGGAGATGGTTGTCCCTGGAATCTTTCTTTCTTTTGCATTTATATTGCATCATATGAACCTGTTCTTATAAACATGTTTTTAACTTGATTCATCATTTTTCTACACACACACACACACACACACACACACCACCACCACCACCACCACCAACAACAACAACAACAACAACAGCAACAACAACATATTTATTTATTTATTTATTTATTTATTTATTTATTTATACAATTTATATGCCACCCACTACCCAAAGGTCTCTGGGTGGCTTACAATAGAAGTGAACAATTTAAAAAAAAAAGCATTAAAATGTCAATTAAAACAATAAAAACATTTAAATTGAATTTATGTGGTAGAAACTGTGGTTCCTATAGGGCAGGGATGGTGAACCTTTCTGACACTGAGTGCCATGGGGGGGGAGTCGGGATTGGCACCAGTGTGGGCCAGGGGTGGGGGTGAGGGCAGCAAGGGTGCCAGGGGCGGCGATGGGGGGGATCATTGGTGGGGGTGGGGGCAGGGATAGCAGTGGAGGAGGGAGGCGGGAGGCGGAGGTGGGGTCGGGGTCATTGGCGGGGGCAGGGATGGTGGGGGGCGGGGCGGCAGGGGGAGACGATGGCGGCAATGGCGATGGAGACGGCAGCAGCAGTATCGGTTGCGGCAGGGGGGCAATGGCGGCGGTGCAGGTGGCAGAGGCGGCGGGGTCGGGGTCATTGGTGGCGGCGACAGGGATGGCGGCATGCCAGGTGAAAGTTCTCTGCGTGCCACCTTTGGCATGCGTGCCATAGATTCGCCAGCCCTGCTATAGGGTGAACTTGGGACCTTCCACGTGTAGAGCGGTGATCCATGTTCTACAGTGTGTATGTTGAGAGCTGCATCTTGTTGATCTTGGTAACTCTTCCTCCTTGTTCTTGGGGAAGGACTTTAGGATGGGGAGAAAGGAGGTCGATCAAGCCCAATCTCCACGTTTGGTAAATGATTCCCATGGCAGAAATCCAAGGCAGATTGACTTGGAAGCCAATCCCACTGAATAATTCGGTTTTACTTCAGGGGACTGATAGAAAAAAATAGGTTTATATATTGCATTTTTTTAAAAAAAAGTCCTGATAGTGAATAATTTACTTAAAATGCATGCTGGACAGTTGCACTTCCTACACACTCCCTTGATTCACAGCCTATACAGTCTAAAAATAAACTGTATCTCCTTTCTACTTGACCTCCTACTGCCTAAGACAAACCAGATCTGCATGTGAAAAAGGAATGCTCCAAATGAATCAAGACATAAAATATTCTGAGAATCCTTCTGGGAAATGCAGCCTAGCTGGATAGTTCATTAAAACTGGGCACACACAAGTGTATATGTGCATGGGGGTGGGAAGGAAATGTAACATGGACATAAGCTTCTAAATGTGATAAAGTTTCAATGATGCTCTAAAGAGAGTTTAAAAAAATTCCGTTGAATCAGGTCACTGGTATAAACAAGGAACTTGAAAAAACATTTTTTTTAAAAAAAGGCAAATGCTGTCTAGTTTATCTTTTTCCACCACTGGAAATTTATTGAGCTCACCAGTTCCTCACTCTCACCTCTACCCCATTATATGCTGGTTTCATCATTTACTGCTGTACAGTTTGGTTTAACACCATTTGATTATCACAACACAAGTCTGTTTTTGTGAGACAGGAACAGGGAGGAGGGCAGCAGAGAAATGAAGAACTGCAAGAATTTAAACAGTAGGAGAGAGAAAAGGCAAGACAAAAAAAATACCCCTAGCAGAATAAAAAGTAATGCCATGCCTTGTGTGTTGTGGTATGTGTCACTTGTCACGGGTACAGGTTCCACAGTTCAAGAAAAAATGATCTCTTGCTGCCAGCTTGCAGAAGGAGGAAGGATACAGCCCAATATCTCCTTTTTAATGCTCTTTTTTCTTAGCATTGTAATCAATGGATGAGAATATTGTGATGATCTGGAGAAGCCAAGGTAGAATTCAAAAGAGAGATACCATCTTTTACTGGAGATATTTTCTGGACCATACTGCTACTTTGCTTTTTTGCTCTTATTGTCCAGGAAGTGGTTCTCTGTGAGATCACACTAACAATGAAAGATCATTTCTTGGGTTCCACTAATTTTTGTATTTTTCATACCAATCCAAAAATTAACTGGCCAGTTTCCCATTAATTATATATATTTTCTGAGTTGGCAGAAAAAAGAACCACCAACAAAAATCATTATTGGATTCTTCCTCATTGTTGGCTATGTGTGTGTGTGTGTGTGTGTGTCTGTGTGTGTGTGTGTGTGTGTTTGGAAGCCAACAATGAGGAAGAATCCAATAATGATTTATGTTGGTGGTTCTTTTTTCTGCCAACTCAGGTTCACATCCTGTCCTAAACTGAGATAGCCCAGGTGCCACAGCTATCAATTACCTTGACTGCCATTCCTCCCTCCTGTGAGAAATTGGAAGAGGAAGAAAGAGAGATTGGAATGACACAGACCAGGAATGCAGATCCCACAAGGTGATGGAGACTCCGTAGATTAAAGATGTATAGTACTCAACTTTGGAGAAGTACCCTATTGACAGCTTTCTGGAGCTACAGGGATTCTGACATCTGTCTTTCCACTCCAGCATTTTTACAGCCCAGAAACCAGCTGGCTGGAAAGGTTAGTGGACTAGGTTAGTGAGCCAGAGGTTGTGAGTTTGATTCCCCACAGCGCCTTTTACTAGTAGAGCCAGCCTGTGTGGCCTTGGGCAAGCTGCAGGGTCCCAGAGCACCTCTGAATACTGTCTACCTTGAAAGCCCTGAAAAAGGTTGTCATAAGTCAGAATTGACTTGAAGGTAGATAATGATGATTTAATAGGAAATGTTAATGTCAAAGTATTTTGCAATTGTTCTGCCAACAGAAGCAAGTACTTATTGAACAATTTCATAGACAGAAGCAGAATCAGTCAACATCAGAGCTTACTTAAAACAAAACAGCTAAATTACATATATACACAGATAAGTTACATGGAGAACCTTAAAACAGCATAACATCATTTCATCATACATGGCATACATAATCAGCACATAGCATAGACAGACAAGAATGGTGGGTAGAGATGGGCATGAAACGAACTTTTAATTTGTTTTGTTATTCCTTTTTTTGAGGAATGAAACGAATAACGAACCTCAGAGTGGTTTTAGAACAAAATGAAACAAACAAAAATTGGTTAATTTCATTCCATTTTGTTAATGGCGGCGGAGATGTCCCCTACCTGGTGCTGGTCTGGTCTTCCTGGCTGCGGGGAAGGGACAACAACAACAACAAAACAATCCGGTGTGCAGGCCCGGTACTGCCTGTGAGCACCGCCCGTGGGCCAGGGCTGGAAAAAGGTTTTTAAAAAAAGTCGACTGGCCCACACTACAGCTGTAGTGCGGGCCACGTGGTTGGCAGTAAACAAATACAATAAAAATACAATAAAAATAAATAAAATAAAATTATAAAAAGGAGCGCTGACCCGGCCCAAGGGGTGGCTGGGTTGGCGCCCTAAAATAAAGAAAACAATATAAAAAATAAAACCAGCACCGACCCGGCCCCAGGAGCCACATGGTTGGTCCTTGAAAAACAAACCAAAAAAGAAAAAGAAAAAGGGATGCCAACTCTGCCACAGGGGTGGCCAGGTTGGTGCTCTAAAATAAAGAAAAAAACATAAAAAATAAAACCAGTGTCGACCCAGCCTCAGAGGCCGTGCGGTCATCGCTTGAAAATCAAACAAAAAAACAAAAAAACAACCCCCCCAACCCCCCAGGGCACTGGTCCCAAGCCAGCACCTCAAAAAGCCCCTGCCACAGGGGCCAGGATTGTCCCCCCTGCAGCCGCCCAGTAAGGATGATGTGATGATTGAATGATGATGATTAAAGAAGAAGATGATGATGTGGATGATGAGGATGAGGATATTGCCAGTCCAGTTTGTGCAGTAGTTTTCATCATCTGTGTTTTTTTTTAATTATGGAAAATGGATTAAATTGTGCAAAGCGGGAAAAAATGAATAATGAACAAAACAAACCAATGAAATGATTTTTTTTAAAAAATCATTAAAAATGAAACAAAACAAACTGAATCAAAATGAATTGCCATTTTTTTGGTTCATGCCCATCTCTAATGGTGGGTGCCTTACTCACAAAGGCCTATTGAACACTGATTAACAGAGCACTTATATACATTTGTTTGTCCAATCAGGTAACACATTGCATCATGGCTATTTCAGCACCTTGCATCAGCCAAACCCATTTAAGCTCATTCTTTTCACCTGCAGTATAATAGAAAAATACCTTTTTTAGACTGAATCACTGTGACTTTGCACATTTGCAGACTCCATCATCTTAGAAATCAATTAAATACATGCAGACCATTTATTTATGCACCTGTCTAATACATAGTTTCACTAACTAATATGACAGTTAAACATTACTAGTTGTCAGCACATAACTGCTGAGTAGAGATGGGCACGAAATGAACAATTTTTCATTTCGTTTTTGTTTTTTCATTTCGTTACGTAACGAAATGACAAATGAATTTTGTTTCTAAAATGTAACGAAATGAACAGAAACACCAGAAATTTTGTCGTGCGTTTCGTTTTCGTTATGGCAATACAGTGAACTGCTTTAAATTAGAGATGGGCACGAAACGAACAATTTTTCATTTTCATTTTCGTTTTCTTGTTTTGTTAGGTAACGAAATGACAAACGAATTTTGTCTCTAAAATGAAACAAAACGAACAGAAACACCGGAAATTTTGTCGTGCATTTCGTTTTTGTTACGGCAATACAGTGAACTGCTTCAAATGCTAAAAAAATCACAAAAAATTGAAATAAATGGTATCAAAACGGTAATGAAATGAATGAAAACAAAAACGATTTTTTTGCAAAAATTCTCAAAAAACGGAAATGAACTGAAACAGACCCTCTAAACAACAAATGACAAACGAAACACCATTTTTTTGATTCATGCCCATCTCTACTGCTGAGCTTTAAGTCTAGAGGGAAAAGACACCTGGTGAACCAGGCCTCTTGGTTCCTAATCCAGATCTTGAATATCCTGGTCTATTTCACAGAGGCATTGTGACCACTACTGACTCACATGAAATTTGAAAAGCACTTGGAGCACCTTAGCAAAAGAATTGTACCAGCAATTTCAAGGGGATGATTATTGTTGCTAATATTATTGTTGGGCTCAATCAGGGATGTATGCCATGTTTAGTAGAGCCATAAGCATCTAATGTGCCTGAGGCAAGAATACAAAACCGTACGGACTCCATTACTTTCACAGCCCCTATTTTGGTAAAAAGGTCAATGTTTAAATAACGAAAAACAAGAATAGTAATGACGTAGCATTCTTTTTAGTAATGAGCTCGCCATACGCAAAAAGCTATTTCAGTTTGTTTAAACCGTATGCTTCTTCCATCATTTTACATACTTATTCTCATAGATTCGTAAAAAGGACCAAATGTGTCCTTTCCCAAACAGTCATTAAAATCACGAATGCATAATGTTGCATTCATCACACTTTATCTTCAGATATCTGGATTAGGAACCAAGATGCCTGGTTCGCCAGGTGTCTTTTCCCTCTAGACCTGAAGCTCAGCACAAGAGTTAAGTGCTGACAACCGGTAAGGTTTAATGTTTCCTATTAAATCATCCCCATCTGCCATCGAGTCCATTCTGACTTGTGGCAACCTTTTTCAGGGCTTTCAAGGTAGATAGCATTCAGAGGTGGCTTCCCAGTTCCCTTCTTCTGAGGGTGCTCTGGGATTCTGGCTGGCTGTACTAGCAAGAGGCACTGTGTTTGCCCTTGTAACGAGGAGACGATTGAAAGTATTGATCATGTCCTCTTGGAGCGTTCCCTTTATCAGGATATCCGGGGGATTCTTCTTCAGTCTATCTTGCAGCAAACTCAGGGGAGGCCAAGGGAGTTTTGTGTTCTACACCTGCTTGCAGATAAAAAGCCGGAGGTAACTGTGGCAGTAGCTAAGTTCTGTGCCGCAGCAATGAGGCAGTGGGGATCAAACGCCTGACCTTGGCCTCTGCCGCCCGAGACCTAAGCCCTTGAGTTATCCAGCAGAATGAATGGATCCTGGGTATCTCCTGCACTTGCACATTGCCAGTGTGTCCCAGGAGCAAGAGGAGGGGACTGAGAGAGAACCTGTGGGTGTTTGCACTTTGGCCATTCATAAGGTGTTATCCATAGGTGTGTGCTGGTCTGCGACTCCCATCAGTCCTGGAGAAGTCACAAGATTGTGTTCAAAAAAAAAAAAATGAAAGGGGGATACTTCTAGTTGTGCAGTGCGCAAGCTTTTAAATGTGCAAGCCTGTGAGTACACAGTTGATTTTACAATTTGTTACAGGAAGGACTGTTACTAGTGATCTTGCAAAATTTGTGACATCACAACACATTGCCCCCTAAAAGATCAGGGAACAGGGATATGCTGAGCTGACAATCCTAACATAAAAACATAAGAACATAAGAAGAGTCATGCTGGATCAGGCCAAAGACGCATCTAGTCCAGCTTCCTGTGTCTCACAGTGGCCCCACCAAATGCATCTGGGAGGGCATGAGACTAGATCTCTGTCTCCTGGTACCACTCCCCTGCATCTGACCCTTGAAGTACCCTGGTTTTAAGCCTGGAGATATTACACATCTCCATCGTGGTTTGTAACCTGTGATGGACTTTTCCTCCAGGAATCTGTCCAATCCCCTTTTGAAGGCATCCAGGCCAGAGGCCATCACCACTTCCTGTGGTAGGGAGTTCCACAGACTAATACCACGCCGGGTAAAAAAAACATTCTTTTGTCTGTTCTCAATCTCCCAACCCTCAATTTGAGTGGATGTCCCCTAGTTCTGGTATTTTATAATCCTAGTTGCAAGAATGTGATCTTGGCCTCTTCTGACCCCACGCAGGGGCTGGCCAGCTGCTAGGCTACTGTGGGCAGGCAGGCCCTCTGATACAGGAAGGGCTTTCTAGCACTCAGGGAGATTGTGGGCCTTTCATGGTGGTGCTCTTGCATCTGACCTTCAGGGCAGGTCCTCTGACCTTCAGACATTTCAGGACTGCAAGATACATGATTTCTCAGCAATCTGGACATTCCGGGTCAGGCTTCCTGACAACACTCTCCCATGCCATCATGTTGTGTTTTGCTGTTTACTTAAAGCGATCAGAACAACAAATACATTGTAGAAGCAATGCACTAGCTTTAATGCGTCCTGCAAGTGGAAAGAGCAGCCAGACTCAGAGATGAGGGATTCGTGTCCTGGATGATTGTTCAAAGGCTGGTGGCATCCAGCTCTGTTTCTCAAAGGCCAGGAGCCATGAGCTCCTCACCAGATCAGTGCTGCATTTCCAAAAGGCCAGCTTTCCTCCATGTGTCTGGCATTTCACCACTCACATCGTATCGCATTTAATATTTGCTGATGGCCTGAGCTTCTTCATTGTCTCCTGTGAAGTCAAGGCTCTCCTGCTAATGCGCCGCTTGACGTTCTATTCCTGCAGGCAAAATGCTACAGGAATTGTGCATAATATGCCACTGCAATTCCAAGGATGGCTTTCAGCTTGCCTCCTCCCTCAAAGTTGTTCTTGAAAAATAAGTCCAGGATGGGTCGTGGGGTGGGAAGAGATAAGAGCAAAACCCACTTGCAGATCTATAGCCAATCATCACCATTCTTACACCACTACCCCCGAGGTGCTGAGGCTAAACTGCAGTACTGCAGTCAAACCTCTGCTCATGGTGTGAGTTTGATCCCAACAGATTCAAAGAGCCAGCTCATGGTGGAGTCAGCCTTCGATCCTTATGAGAGAACAGTAAATTCAGTCCACAGCTTGCTGGGTCTTGCTTTGGAGTAAGCAAGGGTGGGGATGGAACCCAGTTGTACACACACACACACACACACACACACACACACACACACACACAGTTCTTCCTTTATACCATTAAATGTTCACTGGATAGGATTTTTAATACTATGTAAAGCAAATGGCACAGTTTAAAACAAGTCTTCACTAGAATCCATCATGCCAAAATGGAATGGTTTAACAGCTGAGGAGAGAAATGCCCGCTCTTCGTAAAATATCTTCAAACCATTCATTTCTGGTTCTGCTGCAATTGTAAGGGCCATCCTACTTTAGCTGCATTTATCCAAAATGACTTTTTTGTTTTTCAATACAGCAGATCCCTGTGGAATCTCCTTTTTATGTCTCAAACTCTTTTGATCTTGAAGGCCATGAATTATTCACCATCAGTTCCATACATCTCTTTTAAAAGGATGTTGTTGTTGTTGTTGTGAAATAAAACATGTGCATTTAAAACTGCAAGCCTCCTCCTTCCCCCATCCATTCTCCCGGGCTAACTAAACATCATGCGTAGAATAAAGATGCTGGACTAGAGTTATGTGTCTCAAAAACACATAAACATAATATGAGGGAACCTGGCTGAATGGGACAAGAAGACTAGGATCACACACAAATAAACAGAAGAACAGATGATTGGGAGCATAATATTTAATTGATATAAGAGCCATTTGGGTGTAGGTGTAAAAAGGCCAGCACTCACGGCTGAACTCATAGGCTGGAAAGTTACCTTTTAAAAAGAACTTGTATTATCAGTCACTCTTTAGAGCGGGATCATTGTTATCATTGCTCTGATCAGGGACAAGAAAAATACAATCCATAGAAGTAAAAAGGATTGAGCCATGTGATCCCCCCCCCAAAAAAAACAATACAAGGCTAGGCTAGGTGATACCTTTATAGGTTACTAATAAAATAAAATAAAATAAAATAAAATAAAATAAAATAAAATAAATGCAAGCTGAGCTTTCGATAGCAGGCTATCTTTATCAAAGCACTGTACCAAAATATATTCTTGGTAGAAGATATAGTCGACCAGGCGATGAGATCCTTTGTGGCAAGATAGTATTCGCCAGGTGATGTTCAGATCTTGCAGGTGGCAGGGCTGGTTTTAAAACTGCATCAAAGTCCCGGATAAGGTTTCACACCCAGCAATCCAAACAAATCAGCATAGTCCATGCCCACCCCCTTCCCTCATTTTTGCCTCTCTCAAGGCCATGGCCCCTGTGGCCTGAAGGGGTGGAGGGGGATGTAATGCAAAAAGCTGTGTGTCCAATTTGGAAATTGGGTAAAATTTAGTAAAACTCACTAAGCGTAGCCTAGATGCCCTACTAAGCACATCCGATCTCGCCTGATTTCGGAAGCTAAGCAGGGTCAGACCTGTCTAGTACTTGGATGGGCGACCACCAGGGAATACCACATACTATAGGCACCTGGAGTAGGAACTGGCACTCCAGTATTCCTGCCAAGAAAAACTCCATGGACATGGAGTCATGAAGGGTCAGTCACGACTGTAAGGACACTAGGTGTAATCAATTGGGGCCAGATTAAAAAGAAACAGTTTTACCTAGTGGTTGCAGTCAAGCCCTCTGGTGTATTCAACTCAAATGATCTAACATGCTTGAAAGCACTTGGAAGTAGGTTCAAAATCTGGTCAAATTACAGGATACAGATGACTCATTGTTAGCAGCAGGAATTTCTTAATTGCTCAAAATTGTCACAGCAGGAACATTTCTCATTTTCTACAGATTGCAAATTTACCTTTTGTTTTGTTTTGTGATTGACTAAGCACAGCTTCATTTGCAAGTATGATGCTTCAAACATGAAACTCTGCTGGAATCATGTCTCTGGAATGACTTCATTTATCCATTGCCCAAGGTCAATATTTTAAAAAGCCAGAATCCTACTGGCATTTTTTTCCTTTCATAAAGGAAATGGTGTAAGTTTTGGCTTCAGTATGCCATTCATTAACAAAGTGCCAATTGTGTTCCTGGCCAGTGGCCACCTATCTGACGGTGCAATTGAGTGCCCAGCCAGGAATGCAACCAGACTTCAATCGTGAGCAGAAATATGTTGACAAATCTTGCATGAGTGCCTAAATATATTTCAGAAATGTTTCCATCATAGACGTAATTATTTTGTTTTGGATTCTGGACTCTAGGACTTCAGGGCTAAGTGACCAGATTACGTCTAAGGACTGCCTTTGAAACCTTTTGCTGCTTGGGGTTGAAGGCATGGATAAATACTACACCACTGACAATTGTTTGTGTTGTATTTCAGGTGATATTGCTTTATAGAATTAAGGTTGAAAGGAAGGTGACGTTTGTATGTGTTGGGTCTTTCAAAGTACAAATGTAATAAAAAGAGGTCTAATTGGCAAAGATGATGATTTCATATAAGTGGAAGAGCTAGAAATGTTAACAAAAGCTGGAGCCAAAAATACCAAAATAATTAGACACAAGGACCTGCCGTGTATGATTAGAACCACAAGGTTAAAGTGACCTCTGCATGGTGACTCACAAATATTAAGATATGCATTTTGTCTGCATCACTGAATCGAGGCGGGGGAAGGGATGTCCTTCCCTTTATAACATCAGTGATGATCACATTGTGAAGAATACTGCCCTCTTTGTTCACCCCTGCATAAAGGATAAAGGATAAGAAAGCTGTAATTAGGGAACTATTTGGATACTGAGCTTGAAAATATGACATTTTTCATCTACAACTCCTAGTATCTCAAATTTCTGTTTCATTAGGAGAAGGTTGGAAAATGTACAGTAGTTCCAAAACTGGAACTAAAGAAAACTTCTTCAGTAGAGAAGAGGGATGGAGTGTTACCATCTCTTTGACCACAAATCCCATTGTTCCCTATACTCAGTGGCATGGCTAGAGTTTGGAGCACCCGGGGACAAAGTCATTTTTTGCACCCTCTCCTCTCCCACAACCACATCCCACCCCCCACCCCCAGCAAGGGGGGCAAGTCCTGGGGGGGAAACAGTGGGGGAGGGGAAGAAGGGTCTCTCCTTCACATGCCCTCTTTATGGGTCTCTTTTCCACTTAAAGCTCTCCTGTGCAAACTGCACAGTTTGAGGATAGCACCAAGCAGGCAATGGCTAAGGCTTGGCAATCGTAAGCCCAGGGAAGGGAGGAGAGGGAAGCAGGCAATGGGATTTTTTTTCAAGCAGCACCTCTGTCGCATGCTTCCCTCTCCTCCTTTCCCCAGGCTAACAATTAGAGATGGGCACAAAATGAAAAAAAAAGTTCCGTTATTCGTTATTCGTTATTCATTTCATTACGTAATGAAATGAATAACAAAAATTGTGATGAAATTGGAACAAACCAAACAGAACCACGAAAATTAGGTTCGTTATGTTTCGTTTTCATTAATGGCGATGCGCAATGAAATGAGCTGTTTTTAAATGTTAAAAAACGTCCTGAATATCCGTAAAAACCCAGCGATAATTATTTATTCTGATAATACCTACCAGGGGGGTTGGGGTCCTTAAAACGTGCATTTATGTCTTTTCTCAGACCGCTGTATTTTTTTTCCTTTAAGGGGAGTTAGGGGACATAGACCCAAAATGGCTCCCAGATGCCTAATATTGATTTGTTGGGTATTAAAACACCATGGACATCCGTAAAAATGCAGTGATAATTATTTGAAATTATTATTTATTTATTTATTTATTGTAGGACTTATATACCGCCCGTCTTCCTGGTGGGGAACTCCGAGCGGTTTACAGCATTTAAAAAAACAACAAATTCCACAGTATCATAAGAGCTAAACAGATAAAACAGCAGGTGCAGGAGATGGTGATGGCAGGAAGAAGGAAGGAGGAAAAAAAAAATCATCCAAACGCCTCCCGGAAGAGTAAGGTTTTAAGAGCCTTCCGGAAGGCGGGCAGGGACTCTGCTAGGCGCACTTCTGCTGGTAGATGGTTCCACAGCGTCGGGCCAGCCACAGAGAAGGCTCGGGAACGGGTGGAGGTTCTCCGAGCCTCCCTGGGCGTGGCCACGCGCAGCATGTGCGCCCGCGACAACCTAGTTGGACGGGCCGAAGTTGACCGCTGGTCGATCCGCTCTGTCAGGTAGCCAGGTCCTAGGCCATGGAGGGTTTTGTAGACCAAAACCAGGACCTTGAATCTGATTCGGGCTGCAACGGGTAACCAATGCAGGCGGGCCAGAACTGGGGTGATGTGCTCATATCGACGCACACCCGCCACCAGTCTGGCCGCCGCATTTTGAACCCGCTGCAGACGCCGAATCAGAGTCAAGGGCAGCCCCATGTAGAGCGCGTTGCAATAGTCCAGTCTCGAGATCACCAACGCCTGGACCACTGTTCTAAGGGAGTCCCCATCCAGGTACGGACGAATCTGGGCGATTCTACGCAGGTGGAAAAAGGCAGCCCTGGACACAGCGGACACCTGGGCCTCCATGGTGAGCGCCGGGTCCAGGACCACTCCCAGATTCCGGACTGAGTCCGATGGCCTGAGGGAAACACCCTCCAAGGTGGGAAATGGGCCACCGTAGCTGGATGGGGTAGCCCCGAAGAACATAACCTCGGTCTTATCGGGGTTGAGTTTGAGCCTGTTAATCCTGGTCCATTCCATAACTGCACCCAAGCACCGATCGAGGGTCCGGACAGCCTCATCTGCAGCGGTGGAAAAGGAGACATAGAGCTGCGTGTCATCAGCGTACTGATGACAGCAGACTCCATGTCCCCTAATGACCTCTGCCAGCGGCCTGATGTAAATGTTGAACAGCATGGGAGAGAGAGACGACCCCTGTGGAACCCCACAAGGGAGTATCCAAGGGGCCGACACCTCGCCCCCATGCTGAACCTGCTGGGGACGGTCCCCGAGGAAGGATCGGAACCAACTGTGAACAGTGCCTCCGATCCCAGCCTCGGAGAGCCGATCCAGCAGGATACCGTGGTCGACGGTATCAAAGGCCGCTGACAAGTCCAGAAGGACCAACAAGGAGGAGCACCCCCTGTCGGCCCCCCGGAGGAGGTCATCTTGCAGAGCGACCAAGACTGTCTCGGTCCCCCGACCGGGCCTGAACCCAGACTGGAATGGACCCAGGATATGCTCACCCTCCAGATGTGATTGAAGCCGGATCGCGGCCACCCTCTCGATTACCTTGCCCATGAAAGGAACATTGGCAATCGGGCGATAGTTGGATAAATCGCCCAATGCTAAGTTGGGTTTCTTCAGAATGGGCTTTACCACAGTCTCCTTCAGGCGAGCGGGAAAAATCCCTTCCCTGAAGGAGGCTGTGGCGATGGTAGATGCCCATTCTGATATGCTCCCTCCAACGGCTTTCAAGAGCCATGATGGGCAAGGGTCGAAGGGGGTGGACGCGGGCCGGCAGTGGGCGATGGCCCTGGAGGCCTCAAGTGAGGTAACAGGCCCAAACTCAACCATGCGAGGAGACCGAGGGGGTGCAGCCGTCGGGGGTGCCGAGAGTGGGCTAGAGCAACAGGATTCAAAACCGGTGCGGATGGCCTCAATTTTTGATCGAAAAAAGGCTGCGAAATGCTCACTACTGAAATCAGTAGGAGGAGGCCTAGACAGTCCAGGATTAGTGAGGTCACGAACCACACGGAATAACTCCGCTTGGCGGTTCGAGGCCTCACTAATTCTCAGGGTGTTGTAAGATCTTCTGGCCACCCTGGTCGCATGAACATAGCGCCTGGACTGTGCGATGACTGCAGCCTTCTTAGTCGCCGACCGGTTCTTCCTCCAGCTGCGTTCCAGCCTCTTCCATTCTTGCTTCATCGCTCGAAGCTCTTCCGTGAACCACGGTGAGGAACGAGCTCGGCAGCGGATGAGGCGCCTAGGGGCGATCTGGTCGACAGCCCGGGATGTTTCGTCAAACCATTGGTCTACCATGGAGTCAACCAGATCGTCAGCCAGTCCGCCAGGAGGCCCTCCGAAGACTTCACGAAATCGATCGGGGTCAAGGAGTCTTCGGGGGCGGGCCCATACAGTTGGCCGGAGGTCCCCGCGGGGTGGGGCGGCGATTGATACAGAGAAAGACAGCAGGTGATGGTCTGACCATGACACGGGAGTGGGAACAATGTCCCTCACCCTCAGACACGAATCCTCAGACGTGGAGGAAAATACCAGATCCAGGGTGTGTCCAGATCTGTGGGTTGGGCATAGAACATGCTGGGACAGATTCATGGAGGTCATGGACTCCATGAAATCCAGAGCAGCACCAGACAGGTCACCGCCAGCATGCACGTTGAGATCACCCACCACCAAAAGGCGGGGGGATCTCAACAGAGCAGCGGCGATGAACTCGGTGAGCTCTGGTAGGGATTGTGCTGGGTTGCGGGGAGCGCGGTAACCGAGCACAATGCCAAACCTGTCCCGCTGCCCAACCAACAGATGGACACATTCCAATCCTGGAATCACCAACGTCGAGGCCCTGCTGATTTGAATGGTATCTCTGTAGACAATGGCCACCCCACCCCCCTTACAACCCTCCGATCTTCCCTCCCCCAGTACCAGAAACCCTGGGGGGCACAGCTGGGCGAGGGATGCCCCCCCCTGCACCCACCCAGGTCTCGGTGATACATGCCAGGTCGGCCCTCCCATCGGCGATGGTATCATGAATGATGGGTATCTTATTATGGACCGACCTGGCATTCAACAGGAGGCAAGAAAGATCGGAGGCGCTGGCGGAGTGGCTCCGAGGCACATGACAGTGAGCTGAGGGGTCAGAACGGGGGACAGGCGCAAGATGCCTGGCCCGAGTTCTTCTTAGCCGACTAACCCCCCAGCCCCTAGCGTACCGACCACGGCCCGACACAACAGGTATGGTGGTCCCTGCCTGCATGATGACCAAAGGGGGGGGGAAAAAAAAGACTATACAACTATACAACAATCGATTACAAAATACAACAAAATATACAATAGGATAAATAAAAATACAATAAACCAAGCAAAATAAGCTAAAAGTAAAAAGTAAAAACGTAAAAAGTAGAGGGCTCACATAGGCTGCTGGTGGAAAGGCGAGGGAGGGGGGGAGGGAGAGGGGGTCAAGCCGACAACACCGGCTATTAGCGGAGGCTAAACCGCAGCCTACGAAGGCTGTCAGAGCCTCCCAACAGCCAAAGGTAGCGGCTCGGCCCCCTCTCCATTGGAAAGAACACACCAAGGGCGGGTACAGGCTAGTACCATGATGTTAGCGGAACTCAATAAGAACAGGTAGACCCAGAGCAGGAAGGCCTCCCCCCACCGGTCAAACCATAGAACAGTGGGCTAAGGCAGCGGCGGCAATGATGACTCCAGGGCGGGCTCCCGGGAAAGATGGAACGGTCCAGTTGGGCCCCCACATGCCGCGACAGGAGGGTCGCCGGTTGCTTGGTGGGAAGTCGCCGCGGCGGCCGCGGCTCCCGAACAAGTTCCCCACGCCGGAGGAGGTGACAAGGTTCAGCGGGGGGCTGAAACAGCGGCGGCAACGAAAACTCTCGGGGTGAGCTCCCCCATGCCGGGGGAGATGGCAAGGTCCGGCAGGGGGCCCGCGTGCCTCACAGGAGGGCCGCAGGTCGCTTGAACGGAGACCGCGGCGGCCGCCGCGACTCCCGGGCGGGTTCCCCACGCCGGGGAGATGACAAAGTCCAGCGGGGGGGCGAGCAGCGACGGCAACTCCAGGGGTGAGCTCCCCCATGCCGGGGAAAGGTGGCAAGGTCCGGCGGGGGGGGGCTGAGGCGGCGGCAGCAGCGGCACTCCAGGGCGGGCTCCCCCCCGCGCCAGGAAAGATGGTACAGTCCGGCGGGGGGCCCGCGTGCCACAACAGGAGGGCCGCAGGTCGCTTGAACTGAGACCGCGGCCGCTGCCGCGACTCCCGAGATGACAAAGTCCAGCGGGGGGCCGAAGCAGCGACGGCAACTCCAGGGGTGAGCTCCCCCATGCCAGGGGAAGGTGGCAAGGTCCGGCAGGGGGGCTGAGGCGGCGGCAGCAGCGGCAACTCCGAGGCGGGCTCCCCCTGAGCCGGGGAAGATGGTACAGTCCGGCGGGGGGGGCCGCGTGCCACAACAGGAGGGCCGCAGGTCGCTTGAACGGAGACCGCGGCGGCCGCCGCGACTCCCGGGCGAGTTCCCCATGCCAGAGAGATGACAAAGTCCAGCGGGGGGCCAAAGCCGCGACGGCAACTCCAGGGGTGAGCTCCCCCATGTCGGGGGAAGGTGGCAAGGTCCGGCGGGGGGGGCTGAGGCGGCGGCAGCAGCGGCAACTCCAGGGCGGGCTCCCCCTGAGTCGGGGAAGATGGCACAGTCCGGCGGGGAGCCCGCGCGCCGCAACGAGATGGTCACAGGTCGCTAGGAGGGAAGCCGCGGCGGCGGGCGCGGCTCCGGGCGAATTCCCGACGCCGGGGAAGATGGCGGAGTCCGGCGGGAGGCCGAAGCAGCGGCGGCAATTCCCGAAATGAACTCCCCCATACCGGGAGAGATGACAAAGTCCGGCAGGGGGGAGCTGAGGCAGCGGCGGTAGCTGCGACTCCGGGACCCCATGCTGGGATAGATGGCAAAGTCCGGCAAGATCCGGCGGGGGGGGGTTGCAGGACCGCAACGGGAGAGCCGCAGGTTGCCCGATGAGATAAAACAAGAGGCCGCAGCGACGGCAACAGTCCCCAGGCGAGGTCCCCATGCCGGGAGAGATGTCGAAGTCTGGTGGGGGGGCAGGCGGCGGCGGCAGCGGCAACTCCCAGGGCGGGCTCCCCACACTCCGAACGAGGAGCCACAGGCCACGGCGGCGGCTCTCGAGGAGGGAACCCCATATCGGCCGGAGAGGCAGGCAGCGCAGCAACGGCGGAAGGTCTGAATCCGGAGAGAGGTGGTGTGGGGGGGGAGGACGCCCGCTCTAGCTCCACGTGAGAGTTCTGAGATGTAAGTGAGCGAGCCCCCTTAATAGTCCCCTCCACAGCCTAGCAGCCCCCATAAAATAAAATAAAAATTAAAACATGACAGCTAGCAGAACAGAAAAGAAAAATAAAGCGTACCGAAGCAGACGTACTGCGTGGCTGCTGCTGCCTGCCGCCATCTTGGCTGCAGTTTTTGTTCCAGCAGTGGCTAAGCTGGCTGGCTCAGCTGGTCACAGCAGATGGAGTGAAGTGCTGGAGTTGGAGCCAGCCCCGGGGTCTCTCAGGCAAGTGTCCTTCTGCGC
>JAHTLZ010000045.1:361345-371597 GCA_023846285.1 Phrynocephalus versicolor
GATGATGATGATGATGATGATGATGATGATGATGATGATGATGATGATGATGATGATGATGATGATGATGATGATGATGATGATTGGTATAGTGCCATGGGTAAACTCAGCCACCTACCCCAACCATCCTTTTCATGATGGAACATAAAAAAGAGACACTGAAGATAGAAGGATATGGGGAAGGAGTCAATTAAAAGACAGGAAGGGAGGTGACAGAAGATTAATCCAATTATAACAAGTTAAGGAACTTCCAATTGGCCTACTGAATATCTAAATATTGATCCCAATCAGAATTGTTGCTGTTGCTTCTCACATATAGCAATTGGTCCCAACCAGAATTGTTGTGCTGTGGAGTTGCTTCTCACAGATGGTGATTCTTTCAATGTGTGACCTCCAGAAAGTCCTATATCAACACCCCAGTTCAGCTTTTCAAATTCAAGGTTTGAAATACCTTTATTGAATAAACCCATGTCTTATGTAGTCTTCCTTTCTTTCCTGTTGTATTCAGCTTTTGCCAGCATCACTGTCTTTTCTGATGAGTTTTCTCTTTTTGTGATGTAGTGTTTTGCTTTGTTTCTTTGGTAGTTTAGTTTTGTTTCATTTGTAATGAATTTTTAAAGTAGTTTTGTGATGAAATAAAAAGAAACAAAACAAAAAGCTATGCTCTCCTGGGTCCTAAAGGACCAAAATGGCAGGGGAGCTTCCTCGGGCTCTTCCCCATAAGCCCCCTAAATCTGTAAAGGTTTCGGGGTCAGCGGCTGAGTTATTAACCTCCAAGGGGTGCCCTTAGGGGAAAAAACTTTCTATTGGTATTGGAACTTCAGAAGCCAAGCTGTTGGTGAATGTCGCACTGCTGTGGCTTGGCTTCTAATTCCAATTAGAAAGATTAGAGTGCATACACATTCCAAAATACAGATCCCAGGCATGTTTTGGCATTAAAGTGGCAGGGTTAGCTTCCTAAAGCCATTCTAGGAAAACCCCCAAATTTGGAAAGGTTTGGAGCTCAGGGAGATGAGTTATGAAGCTCCAAAGAGGGTCTGGGTAGTTAATTGAAAGAGTGTAAGTGTACCTAACTCCATGTGCCAGCAATTTAGGGGCTAATTTAACCAGCAGCTTAACCCCAATTAACCCCTAAATTGCTGGCATATGGCATTAGATATACTCATACTTTTTCACCAGGGCTACCCAGAACCCCTTTGGAGCTCTATAACTCAGTCCTCTGAGCCCAAAACCTCTCCAAATTTGGGGGGTTTACAGGGAAAAATCCATACTTGAACCCCAGTGATTTTGATGCCAAAACATACATGCAAATTACTATTTTAGAGTATATTAAAATATGTACTCCAAAATAGTTATAGAAATTTATAGTAATTATTAGAAATTAAGTAATTTGTTACCTAGTGAAATGACGAAACAGCATTTAATTTTTCATTTTGTGCCCATTTCTACTGGCAACCAGGGTCTAAATCTATCATCACCAGGGAAAAGCTGATATTCGAGCCATGGAGAAGATACCTACCTGTCAGGTTAAAGATGAGGAGTATCACATAATAAAACAGTTGGTAACCGCCATTCAACACTTAGAAGACACGGTTATGTGATATCAAATGGACAAATCTGTCAGTTTTGGTTTCCCCCACATTTTAATATTTTCAGTCTTAAGTTCATTCCATCAGGAACAAGAAGAGAGAAACTTCTGGATTGTATTCATATTTATCAAAGTGGAAATGAAATTCCCTTCCATCTCTAGGAATAATAATCACAACAAGGCTAGAAAATTACCAACATTCCTATTCTAGGTCTCTATATGCCATTTAAATTTTAGGAAGCAATTTAGCCGTATTCAGCCATCAGAATTTGTATTTTCTATAATTACTATAAGCTTGTCAAATTAAATTAAAGCAGGCAAGTCAACTAATAAAAGTTCCTGCAAAAGTTTTGGGAAGGGAGTACCAAACCATAAATATGAATTGGGGTTCATTTTAAGCAAACACTTATTTCTCTCTGTGTGTGTTTTTATATTAGACTACTATGGCCATGACAATGGCTACTATATAGCAAGGATGCAAATATTTGCTAGTCTCATATTTTTCTGCGAGGATGAGCAATAATAGTATTTTTCTCATGATATTTTCATGTGCTCTCAATGAGAGTTTTCATATTTGAGGGGATGATATTTATGCAAATGATTTCAATGATGGATAATGGAACCAACACAAATTACTCACACACTTTACAGCTGTGGCTTTGTTTCATGGACTTTTAAAGGTGACAACCATTGGATGGGTTGCTCACATCTTTTCCAACTATCACTCTGTGTAACTGCGTTGCATTGTGGAACAAGTGAATAGGTAAGTGAAAGATGTGAACTTAATTAGTGGAAGTATAATGGCTCAATTTAAAATGTAGATAATATGGCATCTCTAAAAGTCATCACACTGTATGGTTTGTTTCTCATTTATCCTTGTAGTTGCTCTGGAAAGATAATCATTATTGAGACACTTTATATGAAAAATGAGACTCACATGCTCACACAGCAGTAAAGCAGCTGAACTTCATTTTCTATTCTATTTTTTCTTGTTGCTCAGCTTTAGCCTTCCAGCTGGCCACTGCAGAAGGGAACACACAATGGGACCCAGTGTGATGTAGTGGATAGAGTGACCCACTAGGATTCAGGAGGCATGAATTCACATCCCTGCTCATTCATGGAAACTCATTGTGGAACTGGTAAAACACACCTTAAATATCTCATGTACCTTGGAAACCTTATCAGGGTAGCTGTAAGCTATGTCACTTGAAGGCATTCACAAACACACTACTCAACACTCATACTATATTTTATTTATTGGGTAACCTGCCCTACAGTTCTCTAGCAAATGTAATCCCCTTTGCCCAATTCAGGGGATATCAAAAATGTACCTTAACCAGTGGCTCCCACATGGCCAGGTTTACTGCATACACGTTTATCTCAACTTAGCCAAATCAGCAGCTTGTGTACTTACTTGGTTAGGAGCCTGCAAGCAAGATCATGCTTATTTTGGTTCAATGTGTAATGAGAACCCAATGGGGTGTGGTGGCTCAGTGGACTAAGGCACTGAAACAGTCAGCTGCAAAGTCGGCAGCTCGGTGGTTCGAATCCCGGGTGCCACGCAGCGGAGTGAGCTCCCACTGTTAACCCCAGCTCTTGCCAACCTAGCAGTGTGAAAAGATGTAAAATGGAAGTAGATACATAGGTACTGGCATAAAAAGGTAAAACAGTGTTTCCTTGTGGCCATGCTGGCCACGTGGCCACCGCTTGAATATGGAGATGAACATCACCCCTAGAGTCGGACATGACTAGCACGCATGTGCAGGGGGAACCGTTACCTTTTTATAATGAGAACCCAGGATAGTGCAGGTTGGTTTGTCAAATCACTTCAGACTTTTCAGAGTTTTCTAGGTAGAGAGGACTCAGAGGTGGATCACCATGGCCTTCTTATGTGACAACCCTGGGACTGTACAGCTAGACCAAGGCCATACAGGCTAGCTTTACCTGGTACAGAAAGGAACTGAACTGCTAGTCTGTCTGTTTTCATAGCCAGCCACCAAACCTATGGTGCTCTCTAGCCAGCCACATATTAAATCATTATACTTTATTTTAATTTTTCTAGGAGTGCAGGGAGATGCATGTTTTTTGACAGGATATCCAGGAGGCTTAAGGACTTTCCCACTATGAATACTGCACCAAAGCTCCAACTGGATAGTATGGTTACAAGCTGCTTTGTGATATCATTACAGGAAGTATGGAGAAAAGTGATTTTTAATACCAAGCAGAACAGCTCTGTCATCGATTTTTCTTACCATGGGGTTTCAGAACCTCCCGCTCTCTCCTTCTTTTATGCATAATTTTCATATATAAGAAAAAGACTTTCTCCTTGATTTGATGAATAGTGTTCTTGGGCAATGAGCTGACCTCAGAATGTGGGTGAGAAATGAAGAATCATCCAGATTAGGGAGAAGGTGTTATATAGTCATATCTATATATCTGTCACGAAGAGACACAAAGAGAGAATACTGTATCTTCACACTGCAGACTGTACAATTCCCCACTGAGGCCACCTCTTTCTCATTAACTGGCACTTAAAACCCCAATAACTCAACGTGAGGCATTTGTAGGAAAAAGAATAAAAAAACATGTATTCATGAACGAATCCTTGAAATTACAGACTTCTGTACGCTGCTCGCTTTATTGCACTCGTACTTGCACGAGCTAAGTATACAATTTCACACATTGTGCAGAATTAACCTGACTGCTGTTTTATTTAAGAATCTAAAGCACTTGAAAGGTTGTTTGTATCTTTCTAAACCATCAGCCAGGCCTCCCATGCTTAGTCTGTGTTTGTAAGAGCTTTGTTTCGCAACGGAAAAGGTCCGCAGTGCTGCTTTACATAGAATGATGTGACAGTTCAAAATTCCTCCCTGATGTTTTTTTCTGGTCTATCAGGACAGCCTTAATCTGTGAGACAAAGACACGATTAGGGCTGGGATTTTCAGAATTTGTGGACTGCAACTCTCATAATGCTCCATTCTGGGAGTTCTGACTGACTGACAGAAAGCTAAATATGGTTCACCTGCAACAAACACTTCAGATGCAAAGTTCTAAGGCTGAACTATCTAGGTTTGCCTAGCTTTCTGTTGAGAAAGAAAACTCCCAGCTAGCACTGTTCTCTTTGGCTTTTATGCTGAACAGTAGCATGGTGCTCTAATACAATTGCTGCAGTTTTTATGTCTCCCCCCTCCCCCTCAAATTCATTTTATAATTCCTTTGAGGCTGCCATGTTTTTCCTTAAAATTCAGCAGAAGTGAAAATTGCTTGCTACTTGATAGATTCACTTTTCCTCTCTCTCTCTCTCCCTCCCACATGCTCACAAAATTTCAGAATACTTCCCAGCACTGTACTGCTCTCCTTGAAAATTTACTTTACGTCAAATGGATGGCTAGGAAACAAAAGAGGCCTACAAAAACTTTTGGAGAGCATACAACTCAGTACTGGCTGGCAATAATAATCCTGTGCCATGATTCCCATGGTGACCCTCTCATTGTTTTCTAGACACAGAGCACCTGCAAGTTGTGTACCAGACCCATCTGGCAAGGCACTGAGAGACTCTACAGCTTTCCAAGGCCAAACAGTGGCAGAGTAAATGCCAGGTTGCACCACCTACCAATACTCTGGTTATCTTGGTTGGTCCCTATGCTAGGTGCCATAGTGTGGGTTTGAACTCCTGACTGTGGAGCCAGAGGTCCAGCCCTGTAAGCTACATTACCTCTTTGTCAACGCCAACTAATAAAACAGTTTGGCCTGTTGTGTTAGAAGAGTTTTCAATGCTCACACTTGTTGCCGGGAAATTGTAGCAATTAAGGGTCATGTCTTTAATAGGAGGAGTGGTGGCTCAGCGGACTAAGGCTCCAAAAATGGTTGGCTGCAAAGTGGGCAGCTCGGCAGTTCGAATCCTGGGTGCCACACAGCAGAGCGAGCTCCCGCTGATAACCCCAGCTCCTGCCAACCTAGCAGTTCAAAAGTATGTAAATGCAAGTAGATAAATAGGTACTGCTGCAAAAAACAGGAAGGTAAAACAGTGTTCTTCTTGGAAGGCACAGGGCAGCATGGTCCGATGGGGCTGGACTTTACAGGCCAATTCAAACAAGGAGAGGCATGGTATGGGCACCTACCTCGTGCTTTTGACTATCAAGCAGAGTTTGGCCTAGCTCAAGTCCCAAACCTTTCAAGTTTAGCTTTTCCTCCCAGGTACATCAAAATCAGATATGTGCAAGGTGTCCGGAATGTAGGCAAAACTCTCAGAATAGGGGGAAAGGTGTTTGTAGTTCAAAAAAATCAGAAAATTTCATCTATACAGTGGACCATCACACAACAAACAGTTTGTATAACATAAAATCTGTACAACATAAACAAAATTTTGGCGATAGGGGAAATTTTGCTTAACATAATCGTCTATGGGGTGAATCCATACAACATAAAAATGGTCGTGATTAGGGATTACTCTGTTTCCAATGCATTCCTATGGGAAATTTGTATAAAGGAAATGTGCTTAACATAATTTCATTTGGAACGAATTAATTCCTTTATACAAGGTACCACCATAATTACTTATACACTGTATGTACCCAGTTAGCATGGAATCATAGGAATACAGATCAAAGGATACCTGTGAGGTGGTTGTTTACATTCCTCTTGAATGCCTCCAGTGTTGGAGCACTCACCATTGGGCTTCCTGTAACTTGAGCCCATTGTTGCTTACGCTGGGCTTGGGGATGATCAGGATTGGATCCTGCCCCTCCTCTGAATGATCGCCTTTCAGGTTTCGGAAAAGTGCTATCAAATCTCCCCTCGGTCTTTTTTTTTTTAATCCTCAAGAATACACGAGCCCATTTCTTTCATTCTTTTCCTCACTGGGATGGGTTTCCAACCTCCTAGTTATCTTTGCTGCCCCCCTCCCCTCTGAAATTGTTCTAATTTGCCAGCATCCTTCGTAAAGTGTGGCATCCATCCATAACAGCTACCCTGTTTCCCCGAAAATAAGACATCCCCCGAAAATAAGACCTACTTACAGTTTTGCCCCACACTGAAATATAAGGCATCCCCCCCAAAATAAGGCCTCCCCATAATAAGATAACAATAAATGAGTACCATATCGTTCTTCATGAAAAAATAAGACATCCCCTGAAAATAAGACCTAGCGCATCTCTGGGAGCAAAAATTAATATAAGACACTGTCTTATTTTCAGGGAAACATGGTACATGATGGCCTTGGTAGGAAGGCCACCGATGGGGAGCGATTTGATTTCTAAACTTGTTCTTTTAAGCTCTCTCCTCCTACAACAGGTTTTCTTTAACTACTAAAATAATGGATTGTCATTTCCTGTGTATAAAAGCACAAGCATTGAGCTGGCTGCTCAGCATACACTGAATTTTTAAAAATTAATAATAAAGAAGATTCTTGCCTTCAGGCTCATAAAGTAATTCCGATTGCCAAATTCTGAGTGTTGGACTTGCACGGGTAATTTGGCCGCACCTAATGCGAACTTCAGCCGCCTCAGATCATGATGCGACAGTTCATTTGCTATTATCAGTTCTTTGCTTTCTGCGGAAATGTTTGTGCAAAGAGATAAATATGGAACAATTATGAGGATCCCCCCCATTCTTTGTCATGATATTTCCATATTAAACAAATTATACAAACTCATCCGTAGGAGAAATAATAGACCTAGTCAAGCATTCACATTTGGGTTATTACCAGCCAGGTTATTAGGAATCAAAGGATGGGCAGAATAATGTCCAAGGATTGGTATCTCTATGTGTTTGTGTTGCAGCTTCCTGTATGGGAAAGTCTTTCCAATATAGATTCTCCCTTTGTATAATCAGGTCTGCCAATCACAACAGAGCTCTGTGGTAAAAATAAAGTGTGCTGCATATACTAGACCCCATAGTGCTTAAAGCACTCTCTGGAGGTTTTTTTTTTTTTTTAAGTTAATTAGGCAGGCTACACATTGCTTCCCTAACTCGACAGAGCTGGGTACTCAATTTAGTGCCACTGGAAGGATAGAAGGTTGAGTAAACCACATGCTTGCTACTTGAACCTGGATTGAACTCCCTTGGTGAGCAGAGTCTTGGGTGCAGTATTGCAGTTTAACCACTGCACCAGGATTCAGCAGACTTCTCTTGGGGAATATACAAAGATTGGGGTGGAGAAGCTCCAGAGGTCCAGCGTCCAACTTTGCTGCCCCCTCAGGACTTGCTATGAGCTGCACCCCTCCTCAAAACATTTCCCCACCGACCATCCAAAAGAAGAAACAATCTCTTCATTCACCAGATATGCTAAACCACTCCCACCCCCCGGGATAAAGCAAGGTTATTTTTTGGGTACCTAACCTTGCTATCAGTTTACAGAATAGAGATAGGCACAAACTGCCAGTTTGGAGGTTTGTACCAGTTCATCCTTTGTCCAGACAGGTGTTTGAAGCTTCCTAGTCCTGCTTGCTCTGGTGGGCACCCACACTGGGACTGATTCAGCTATCAAGATTTTATCCACTCCTTTGTTTGCTTGTTTTTTCTTTAAGCCTTCTAAGATGGATTTTTGGCCATGGAAGTTGGTAGGCATTTGGAGGGGCCTTTGAGGTGAAGAACAGAGTTAAGTTCTCTAAGTAAAAGAATAAAAATAAAATAAAATAAAATAAAATAATCAAAAAATGGTATACACACCGGTGGTCATATTCCTAAATGGTTTCAGTGATATCTGCTCAAAACTACCCTAGGAAAAAAATGATACACATGCTTCCTCTAACACTGAAAAGAGAAATGGATTGAGAAAGAGAATTATAGAACTAGTGGTGGTGGACTGGAGATAGATAATTTGGGGTGTTGGGGGGGGACATGCCAGATTTCCTAAATGGATGAAAATAAATAAAAGTAAAATCGATTGTTGATGGCCCCCGAATCCATCCTTAATGGCATCTGTATTTACGAATAAGTCAATATCCATATTTGGTAATTCACTGTCACGAAAAAATGAAAATGCATTGTTTTATTGCCACCGTACATTGATTTACCGATGTGATTTATGGTCTTTGGACAGGGAGGCCAACAAATCATTTTTCTGACACCATCAGCTGCCTTAACTACGTTGTCAGTTCCCAATGCTAAGAGGTAATGGATGGTGATTATTTTACTGTAATGGGTTTAATCAGCACTTTGAATGACTTAGCAGTGGTGTCATTGTGGAACGGCTTCTCGTTCATCAAGGCAGGAGTTTTGTTTACCTACATCATCTATAATTCATTTGATTGTTGGCAACCATTGGCAAGTACTGTTCAGGCTAAAGTTTATCAGACCTTACAATCGGCACAGGTTGAGCATACTAACAAGTCTCCTTGCTCAACAAAAAGGGTCACCATTGCTATGTTGATATATGCATTACTGCCTATGGATTCAAGTTCTTGATTCCACCTTTTGTTAAAATTCAGACATTATTACATGTACAGTGGTACCTTGTATAAAGGAATTAAGTCATTCCAAATGAAATTCTGTTAAGCAAATTTTCCTTTATACAAATTCCCCATAGGAATGCACTGAAAACAGAGTAATCCCTAATTGCGACCATTTTTACGTTGCATGGATTTGCCCTATAGGCAATTCTAAGCACATTTCCCCTATCTCCGGAATTTTTTATGTTGTACAGATTTTATGTTATACAAACTGTTTGTTATACAAGGGCCCACTGTACGCTAGGCCAACATATGGATGTGAAAGCTGGCAGTGAGGATAGTGGATATTGGAGAAAATTTTGGGGAAAAATTCAAAATATGGCGCAGGAGGAGAGCTTTGTAGATACCCTGGACTGTGAGAAAGACAAAGACAGGAGGCTCCTAGATCAAATTAATGTCTCCCCAGAAGCAAACTAAGGCTATTATACTTTGGGCATATCAGGAGAAGACAAGATGCACAGGGATAAAACAATAATGGCTGAAAAAGTTGAAGGCAGGAGGAAAAGAGGAAGACCTAAGATGAGATAGATTGATTCAGTAAAGGAAACCATCGCTGTGGGTTTGCAGGACCTGAGCAGGACTGCTCTTCTGGAGACGGCACTTCAAGAAGGATGCTGACAAACAGGAACACATTCTGTGGAGAGCAATGTGGATGATTACGGGACTGGAAAACAAGCCCTACGAGGAACGACTGAAAGAACTGGGCATGTTCAGCCATGATAAAAGAAGACTGAGGGGAGATGATTTGATAGCACTTTTTGAATACTTGAAAGGTAGTCACCCAGAGGAGGGGCAGGAGGTGTTCTTGACCATCCCTGAGTGGAAGACATGGGACAATGGGGTCAAGTTACACGAGCCCAGCTTTTGGTTGTTCTTTTTTTTAAAAAAATGCCCTTATCTGAATACAGGACATGTCATAAAGAAAAGTCAAAACAAGGTTCAGGTGAAGGAGAGAAAACTGGTGGAAGAAATGTCAATAATTTATGGCACCAGCCTACTGGCAGACAGCTGCAATGACTTGAGGTGACTGTTAGTGAAAGTGAAAGAGGACATTGCCAAAGTAAGATTGAGGTTGAACATCAAGAAGATCAGAATGGTGACAGCAGATGATTCCAGATGACCGCCATCAGAGTCCCCTTTGGGAAAAATCAGTCGCGGTATAGAAATAAATAAATAAATAAATAAATAAATAAATAAATAAATAAATAAATAA
>JAHTLZ010000045.1:371607-398184 GCA_023846285.1 Phrynocephalus versicolor
TAAATAAATAAATAAATAAATAAATAAATAAATAAATAAATAAATAAGAACTGTGCAACTTTAATGCTTGCTGATAATGGAGAAATTGAAATATTGGAAGACAGTGTATTCCTTGGTTTCATCATTATCTATCCAAGTGGAGACTGCTGCCAATAAATCAAAAGAAGACTGAGCCTAGGAAGGACAGCAGTGAAGGAGTTGTAAAAGATTGTCAAGTGTGACAACATGCCACTGGAGACCAAGAACAATATCACCCATGCTATAGTATTCTGAGCCACCATGTATGGTCGTGATAGCTGGATAGTAAAGAAAGCTAACTGGCCCACCAAATTATCCTGCAGATATTTCCATATTAACCAAATATCCCCGACTCTAGAGATTGGTCGTTCCTAGGGTTGCCATGAGCTGGAGGTGATCTGACAGCATGGAACAGCAACATCTTCTAGAAAAGTGATGGCAAACCTTTTAGAGACTGAGTGCCCAAACTGCGATTCGAAACCCACTTATTTTCCACAAAGTGCCAATACAGCAATTTAACCTGAATACAGGTAGCTGTGAAGGGGCGATGTCAGTTGCCCACAGAAAGGGCTCCAAGTGCCAACTTTTGGCAACTGTGCCATAGGTTTGCCAACACTGTTCTAGAATATCCCAAAGGAAATAAAATAGCACTTCATATTAACTTCATATTAACACCACATAAACAGCTGGTGGCTCAGCAGACTACAGCACTGAAACGTCCAGCTGCAAAGTCGGTAGCTTGGCGGTTAGAATCCCAGGTGCCACACAGTGGAATGAGCTCCCGCTTTTAGCCCCAGCTCCTGCCAAACTTGCAGTTCAAAAGCATATAAATGCAAGTAGATAAATAGGTACCACCATAAAAAGCGGGAAGGTAAAACAGTGTTCTGTGCATCCATGACAGCCACAGACTTGCACAACACTGGGTCTTTGGCTTGAATATGGAGATGAGCAGCACCGCTAGAGTCGGACATGACAAGCATGCATGTGCGGGGGGAACCTTTACCTTTAAACAATTTTTGGTCCCCCACTGCTTATTCTTTTAGCCCTGCTGTGCTGTCTCCTTCAGTTCCCCCACTCCAAATAGCATCTCAGGTATCTCACAGCTGTTTCTCAAGCATTCATGAGCTGTACCTGATTGGCCACAGTCAGGCAGGTAACACAACATAAATTTATTGGGAGCAAGAGGTTGGGAAAGTTGCTTTTTGGGGGCTACAACTGTCAGAATCTAGGACTTGCCAACCAAAACAGAGGATTTTTTCCCCTACCCCTTACACCAGAGGTGTTCAAACTTTTTGCAAGAAGGGCTAGATTTGGTGAGGTGAAAATGTGTGAGGGCCAGCCATTCAGCCACATTTGGCCCCCAGGCTAGACTTTGGACTAGTCTCTAGGACATGCAAGGAAACAGGGAGGACGCTACAGCAACGGAGCCAGGGGCGGTTAGGCTGGGCAGGTGGCTGGGGGATTGGATGGAGGCAGGGAGGGCAGGCAAACCATAACACTGCAAGGTGACATCTCCATCCAGTATGGGGAGGGGCCAGCTGGCAGGGATGCATGACATGCTGAGCTGGCAGGAAGAAGAGGCTGCGGGCCACTTGTAATTTGAAAACGGGCCACATTTGGCAGGACACCAATGGGCAGCCTTCTCTTACCTTTTAATTTTAGGGGTTGAAGCCTGCTCCTTGTCCCAGCCACCTCACTAGCGCCCTAGTAGTTGCTTCTTTTCTTAAGATGGCCTTTTCTTTTCTAAGAAGGTCTTAGCTAATTTGACTTTGAGCAAATGGCGGTGGTGGCAGCAGCGGCCGAGATAGACCCACAAGGACTCAGCCATGTGAATCGGACAAATGGGTCTAAGCCCCAAGAGACAGTCATGACTCGTGATCTCCATCCTTGTGCGTTAACCAGCCAAAAGCAAAAGCTGAGCTAGGCCATGCAGCTTTGGAGCGGGGCCCTGGTGAAAGTGAGCAAAATGTATGTGGGCTGGAATTGCCAGAACTCTGTTTCGGGGAATTTTTGAGACTTCTGGGAGTTGCAAGCAAGGAAGGAAAGCACATTTCTACCAGACCCAAAGAAGTGAAGAAATGGAGAAATCCAAGGACACTTTGCTCAGAGCTGCCTCCAACATGTACCTTACAGTCTCGGATTGTTCCGGTGGCTGTCTTAAACAACCAGGAGTCACAGCTTAACTGGCTACCACGGTGCCCAGCATTCCAGACCCAGTAGGAGCAGAGGTGTTTCTCAGTGTGGTGTAGCACGGCATAAGAGACTTGTTGACTGTGCTTCTAGAAATATGAGCAGCACCTACAGAAATGGCATAATCACCTTCACACTCTTAGGAAGGAACCTGTGCTTCTCCTTTTGTGTATTCCAACTGCCACCAGTTCCTCCCAGCAAACCCAAAATACCAGAGATGATGGGAATGATGTTCATCAACTTCTGAAGAATGATGTGTTTCTTATCTATATCCATAATTGATCCTTTTCTGTTCCCTGTTCTTGACCTGTACACAGCAGAGTTACTCAAAAGACATCTGATTGCCTCTGTATTCCATTTCTCTTTGTGTTCTATTTCTCTTAAGATGAACAGTCATTAATGAATTGTGTTTTCAGATCTTTTCTTCCACTTTGGGGAATTGAACATGGTAAACACTCAGTAAATATAAAACATGGAGGAAATAGCAAAGCACCTTTAAAACCTAAATACCGACATTTCCCCAAACTAGAAGGGGGGGGACATGTTTCCGCTGTTTTGTTGCAAGCCTGATGAAATGTTAAAGGATTCATTGACCACTCCAAACCATCCTGCAAACAAATGTTTCCCATTGAAGGTGTTCTGATGGTATCCCAAAAGGGTATGTTTTTCAAATCAGGTCAAGGTAGCACCATCATCTAAAAGAAAAAGGATGGCAAGTTGATGAATGTTTCATCTTAAAAATGGCAGATTATTGACTCAACTTTATAGATATTTAGAGCATTTTTGAAAAGGATGCAGAGAAAGAACAAGGAATGGGGTGAAGCTATCATGTTTGCTATCTCTGTGGCGTTTCTCTATTTGAGCAAACCTTACATTGATTTTCAGACATAGAGGTTATTTATTTATTTATTTATTTATTTATTTATTTATTTATTTATTTACCGCCCGTCTTCCAGAGGAACTCCGGGCGGTTTATAACAATCACATTTATATCAAAAGGAACATATATCAGACACATCATCCTATAATAATAGACAACAAAATAAAGAAAATAAACAAACAATAATAAAAGTAATAAAAATGATCAACCAAGACGGTGGCATTTAGGAAAATGCCTCCCATTTTCTCCAGGAAACTGACCCCCAGACTGATGGCCTCCGCATCTTTGCCCCTTCTCCAGTCTAATTTGTAATGATGATGATGATGATGATGATGCCAGTACATTTCCCATAATATTAGAAGCAGTTGCAGATCTCAGAAATAATGCCACCAGAGCTACCAAACTTGGCAATATTAGGAACAGCAGACAAAATGCACCAATATTTAACAGATACCTAGGTTTTGTGGTTAAAACTTGTATCTGTTGTACAATACCAGTCAATGTTCTGTAATTTTTAATGGACTGGGCCTGGTATTTGAATAATAATAATAATAATATCATTGGTTATTTAATAATAATAAATGACAATGACAATGTCATTATGAGGAAATATATATATATCTTATGAGGAAATATATATATATATCTTATGAGGAAATAGGCAAATATATATGTCTTACGGGGAACGACTTAGGGAGCTGGGAATGTTTAGCCTTTCAAAAGAAGGCTGAGAGGGGATATGATAGCTATGTTTAAATATTTGAAAGGATGTCACCTTGAAGAAGGGACTGGTTTGTTTTCCATGGCTTCAGAGACCAGGACACGGGGAAATGGTTTCAAACCGCAGGAAAAGAGATTCCATTTGAACATTAGGAAGAGCTTCATGACAGTTCGAGCTGTCCGGCAGTGGAATATGCTGCCACGGAGTGTGGTGGACTCTCCTCTTTGGAGGTTTTGAAGCAGAGGCTGGATGGCCATCTGTCGGGAACCTTGTGATTGGGGTTCCTGCATGATAGGGGGTTGGACTGGATGGCCCTCGAGGTCTCTTCCAACTTTATGATTCTATGATTCTATATTTGTTCTGTCCTGCTTGGATAATTCTCTTTGAAGCCAGTTTCAATCCCTAAATCTCATAATACCTGTATGAGAGCTAAGGGCCAGAGTTCTTTTTTTAAAAAACAAAGTATATTTACTTAAGAGAAACACACATCACAAATGCAAGAATCATAGCTGTTGTTTGTCCCCTAACTCACTGTTGTGTTTCTCAACCTTTGGTCATCAGATGTCTTGGAACTAAAACTCCCCAAAATCCTAGCCAGCACAGCTAGTGGAGGAGGATTCTGGGAGTCTGAGTTCAAGACCATCCAGGGACTCAACATTGCTGGTCACTGCTCAAACCAATGGATGAGTCCCGGCTGAAGCTTTCTTTTGGCAAATCATCCCTGCTATCCACCCATCATTCATAGATATTTCCATTCTTCCTTCATACCTTTGTTTAAGTCTCATTAAATAATTCCTTCCTCTACCTGGCTTGTCTAATTTGCATGTACTCCATTTAATTTTATGGGAGCTATGAGAATCCTGGGATGGAAGGAGGAACTCTTTTAATTGTCAAAGATCTCCCCCAGCTTGAAATGTAGCAATTATTGCATAATAAAAGCTTAATTCCATTATCTTCTGGTATGGGGCGGTATATAAGCAGAACATTTTGCTTTGCTTTTCTGCTGTGTTTGATCTTCATAGTTTAAATTTAATGAATTGCATTCTGTAAAGTCAGTTCTGACTTTTGGTGTCTCTTGCCAGGGTTTTCTAGATATTTATTTATTTATTTATTTTAAAGGCTTACATACTGCCCGTCTTCCGGAAGGAACTCCGGGCGGTTTACAACAAAAAACAGACAATAAACCAATTAAATACAGCATCAGTATAAAATCAGTAAGATCAGTAGAACATAAAAGGGAGGGGAAAAATAGCAAGGAAACAAGTGGCAGACAAAAATAATAAATTAAATTAAATTAAATTAAATTAAATTAAATTAAATTAAATTAAATTAAAGGTCACCAAACGCCTCCCGAAAAAGCAAGGTCTTTAAAGCTTTTTTGAGGGCTGGCAGGGACTGTGCAAGGTGCAACTCACTCGGGAGATGATTCCATAGTGTTGGACCAGCCACAGAGAAGGCTTGGCCATGGGTAGCCGTTTTCTGTAATGGAGTGGTTTGCACTTTGCAACCTTCCTAATGCTGCAACCCTTTAATACAGTTCCTCATGTTGTGGTGACCCCTTGCCCTGCTTGGAAGAGGCCACAAGCCCCTTTTGGCAGGCCACTGCCGCAGGTGCCACAGAGAACTTACCTCTACAGCCACCCTCAGCCACTCACAGCCTCCGGTGCCATTGACTAACATGCCCTCCAACTTATTAAGCTGTAACTCACTCTTTCCCACCTCCCCCCCCCAGCCCAAGCTGTTTTTGCCTTTTTGTTCACTGGCTCATGGCGACCCCTGTGAAATGGTCATTCGACCCCCAAAGGGGTCCTGACCCCCAGGTTGAGAACCACTGAGATATGGCATACTCAGAAATAGCTTGCTGTTCCCTTCTTGTGGAAGTGCCCTGGGCTTGTGCAGCTTCCCTAAAGCTATACAGAGTGGCTGTTCTCCAAGAAGGCATAGTGGGGAATTGAACCTCTGACCCCTGGCTGTGCAGTCAGCTCCTCCAATTCACTGAACGATTCAAACACCTATTATAAACTGATAATTTTTGGCATTGCCATTATTCTTTTTCTTTCTAGTGCTCTGACTGTGAGTGGTGTTGTTCGTGCAGCCAAAACTCCACCAATACTAAACAAGAGGATGATACTAGCAAGCTACCGCGAAGAACCTCGAGATTTTTCAAAACTGCAAAAAATATGTAGGGAAAGAAAACCTACAGGGAGGGTGCTCAGAGCAACCCCAGGAGTATGGAACATGCTCAGTGGCCATGGAATATCCTAAGACTGTTGGGGTGGAATGGGAAACGGAGGGGTTGGAATCCTGAATAGGCAGCATTATGTACTACAAACTTTTGTTGCAGGTCTCATGTTTGAGCGTCATCTTCAAATTCTACATTACCCCTGTATCCTCTAACCGATGGAGCTAGTGACTTTGCTTTCCTGGGGTTGGTAATTCCACCTGGGATTTTGGTCCAAACCTTACAGAAGCGATCCACGATTCTGAATGTGTTTGGGAGATAAATTTCAGCACCTTGGATAGTTCTGCATTAGATTCATTCCTACTGAAAAATCTGTTACCTACCTCTACTGCTTTTTAATCACTACTGTCCATCATTTGTCTGTAAAGCAGGACCATTTAGTTGTCATCATCCTGTTGTTCACACAACCTGAGTTGTTATTGCTTTCTTATTATTACAAGTCACATGCTTGGGTGTGTTTACCTGTGCATCATCTGGGATTCAAAGGATTTTGCAGTCCAACCCACCCACTTCAAAACCCCAAATCTGGCTCCACTGTGCAAGTATTATTTGTCTGTCTTTGAGTTTTACCAGCAATATTAGGACTTTATTGTTTCATATGCAATTCATTTCATATTCTGTGCTTTATTTTATTTAATGTTAGAGGCTGTCTTGAATTAATAGCAAAATGTGTGATACTGTGTAAATATTTGTTTAAGTGAAATAAAACAGACATTGCTGATCTCTTCTCCACCTGCGCACTCCATTAGAGAGCTAGCTTTGAGGTTTTTCCCTCTGCTTCTTATTGCAATGCTATTTATTCCAGGTTTTATAGGGGGGGAAAGGTTTGTTTGTTTTTACTGTGCAGTGTTGTGTGTTTTTTACTTCTTGGTTGTGTGCATGTTTAAAATGTTTTTAAATTAGCGAATAGCAATGTTTAAAACATTAAACAATGATACAGTATTTTAAATATGATGTTTGATTATTTTTAATGCTGTAATTTTACTGGGATTTACTTGTATCTGCTTTTACACCATTTGTGAGCAGTCATGCGGTGTTACACTGTGAGAAAGGCAGACTTAATATGGTTTTCTTGGTTTGCAAAGTGTTGAAAGATTTACCTTTGCCATGCCTAATAAATTTCCACAGCCAAGATGGGATTTGAACCCCGGTTTCCAGAGTACTACTCCAACACTCGACCCGCTGCATCATTCTGGTAAGTATCTATAAATGGAAAGTCTAGGCATTGTACAAATCACATTTAGAAACATTATTATGATGATACAAGGTCACATAGAACTAGATCGGGATAAAAATCTCAAATAATCATGTGGGGGAATAATGAATGCAGGTGATAGAAGTGATAACCCAAATCAAAACCAGTTTGTCTTTTTAAAATATATATATAAAGCAAGAACCTTCAAGAACTGTAAATATTGGTTCTTCAATTTGGATGAAATATTAAAATGCATACAATCTCAGCATGCTTAAATATTTAAAATGACAGGGAGAACCCCAAAGGTGCCAGAAACGAGGGTGCCAGTTGAGATTTCCTAAGGGAACATTCCATAACTGGGACTCCCTAGAACAGGCATGCCCAAACTCGGCCCTCCAGATGTTTTGGACCACAACTCCCACAGTCCTTTGCCATTGGAAATACAGGCCTGGAATTTTGAGAGTTGTGGTCCAAAACATCAGGAGGGCCGAAGTTTGGACATGCTTGCCCTAGAAGATCCCATCTCTTGTCACCATTCTCCAAATATCACAGATTGAAATGTTCAAGCTGTCTCTAACTCTTTGAGATTAGGAAGAACCCAAGAGATGCAATGCTTTTCATCCTCATTATTGAGGATGTAGGATTTTAAAAACCCAGAAGCCTTTGAAAAATTCTCTATCCTGCAGTTCCTGTGATTATCCATCTGTCCACTGTCTAGGCCCTCTAGGGTATATTCACCCACCCCTTAATACCTGCTAGCTGATCGTTATTTTCCTTATGTCTGGCGGCCCACCGTAGACAAATCCGGTATGTATGGACTTGGAGCCTGGTTTTCCCATGATTTGCTTTGACATACATCCAATTCACACAGAATGGACTTTTGTCGCGGGCTGAACGGAGCTATTGGCTGCAACAGTCTGACAGCAGTTTTCAGGTTGGAGGCTTTTATTCAGTTGCTTTTAGCACCTTTTACAATGCAACTTCAAACTGGATCCTATTGCTTAAATAAGTTGGGAGGAGTTTTTTTTTTTTAAATCAATCAATCAATCAATCGGGAGCTGGTTTGGTTATTTCTTAAAAAAACTAGTTTGGGGATGGCGTGTGCGTTGCTACCACCATTGCCACGTCACTCCCCGATGCTGCTACTATCTAGGTGGGGAAAGTGGGGGAGAGAGAAAGGAGTGGAATGGGGAAAAGGAGGTAAAAAGTGAGGGTGGGAGGGCACAGGGGGCAGGGAACATAGAGGAATAGAAGGCAGGGAAGATTTGGAGGGAGTCTAAGGAGAAGACGATGGTTGAAGGATGGGGTGGAATCAACTATTCTTTCTTCAGCAGAATCCCTACTATGGGAGCCTCGTAGCGCAGTGGTTAAATGCCTGTACTGCAGGTAAAGCTGTGTTCTCGACCTGGGGTTCAATCCCAGGTAGTAGGCTCAAGGTTGACTCAGCCTTCCATCCTTTTGAGGTCGGTAAAATAAGTACCCAGCTTGCTGGGGGAGGGGCCATGTGTAGCCTGCATAGTGTAATTAAAAACTGTAAACCGCCCAGAGACTACTTGAAGTGGTATGGGGTGCTATATAAGCAGAACAATTTGCTTTTCCCATCTAAATTATTCATCTTTCCACCCCCCCAGCAAAAATAATAATTAAAAGAACCACATGCCCAAGAAGAACTAGAAGAAGAAATCCAAATGGCAACAGCCGTTATCCCTCTCCCCACCCGCTGATATTTCAACAACACAAACCTTGTTTTAAATTTCCCTTTGATTTCCTATATCTTATGGGGGAGGGGAAATTGTTTTCTCCCTTTTGCTGTTGTTGTTCTCGTCTGTTTATTTTCAGTGACTGCTGTAATGGTTCTCTTGGTCCCCGCACAGAAGTTGCTGAAAAATTGCAATTAGAATTCTGACCCTCCTTCTGTTATCCTTTTCTGCTCTTTATCTGCTGTTAACAATTTTACCAGTTTCATCAGTCAACCATCAAGGCCCCCTTTTGATTACAGGAATAGACTTTTTCCCCATTCCTCTCTGGGTGTTTACAAATGAGGCAGGAAGGGGAGAAACAAGACAAAATCTCACAACATGCTACAGACAAAGGAAGGAACGGTAATACAAATTGGATTTGCATAAATGAAACAGCATTGAGGCCAGGACCTTTTCACAGTCCTGCATTTTAGAGCAGCTACAGGAAAATGGCTCCCTTGTGCCGCACAAGTGGCATGGGGGCAATTTTGCTATGGACTGAGGTTATGTTGACATACTATAGGCTACCTTACAGAACCCCTAGAATTATATTCCTTTTTAAAATGATTTGTATGTTCAGCCAGGCAATGTCCTTTTAAAAAAAACACTTCTGAAATAATACCAAAGCAACAAAGTACATTGCAATCAACTTAAAAATCTAAACAAAACAATAATTAAGCCCCCTAGCCCCCCCAATCCCTAGTTAACATATTATATTTTGAGTTACGTTTCATGCTGCCCCATTTCTTTCCAAAATTACATTGCTTCTTCTCCAGGTGTATCCCCTTTGCGCTTCTGAAAAACATAGGCCAGAAATAAATTCTGCATCTCCTTGAAATCATTATGTTTCAATATTCCTTTTCCTAACCTTGTTATCACAAGTTAATTTATCATTAATGGCCATATTCTGCATTTCTTTTTATCATTCTTCCATAGTAAATTGAGCATCACTAATGTTCTTCAGACTTATGAAGCTGCTTGGATGAGTAGTGAGATATTTCGATCGCTCAAGAAAAGAAGTCCAGTTGCCATAATTCAACTTCCAGGCAACCTCACCTGGATGACTGAGAACCTTCACAGGCATATTTATATTTAAACTGCTCACATTCTCTTGTAGCTTTAATGTACTGTTGTATATTAATGCTGTAAGATGTCCCTCAATTCCCTGTTCTCAATACTTGAAAATATCTTAATTGTATTGGACTGTATATTATCTCTCATTCTGTAAGCCACCTTGGGTCCTTTTTCGAAGGAGAAAGGCAGGGTAAAAATACTCGACAATAAATAAATAAATATATATATAAATCATTTTTCCAATTATTTGCAAACCTTACCACAGCAATCATAATAGCAATTAATTCCTTTTCCGAAGCAACCATTGGAGATATTTGAACACTGATGCTCATTATTTCTACAATCTCCTTAACTATTACTGACCTTTCTTTCTTTCTTGTTTTATAAGCCCACCACATATATAAGTAGCTACCTTTTTCCTTCCCACATCTCCAGCACAAAGATAGTATTAGATGTACTCTTGATTTGTGTATTGTGGAAAAGAAGCTACTGTAAGGACAAAATATGGAGAAATTGAATGGTTTCCTATAGGCAAAGATGCAGAAAAGGGTCTCTCCCTTTTTCTGCTCAATCTGTATGCAGACTATATCGTACAGAAAGCCAGACTAGATTCAGATCAAGGAGGAGTGAAAACGGGTGGAAGACACATCAACAATTTAAGCTATGCAGACGACCCCATCTTAACTGGCAGAAAGTAGCAATGACTTGAAATGACAGTCAGAAAAAGTTAAAGATGAACACACCAAAACAGGACTGCAGTTGAACATGAAGAAGACAAATACTGTACCATGACTGCTGAAGAACGGCATAACTTTAACACTGGCAACGAAGGAGTTGAAATAGAGATTTTTTAAAAATAACTTTGTTGAATCATCAATCCAAATCAGAAAAAGGCGGAGACTTGGGAGGGCAAGAGTGATGGAATCAGAAAATTTCCTAAAAGCGTGTGTGTCAATGGAGACCAAGAGCAATACCATCCACACTCTTGTTTCTCCAATCATAGAATCATAGACTTGGAAGAGACCTCAAGGGCCATCCAGTCCAACCTCCTGCCATGCAGGAAACCCCATCACAATATTTTCGACAGATGGCCATCCAGCCTCTGCTTAAAAATCTCCAAAGAAGGAGACTCCACCACCCTCCGTGGCAGCAGATTCCACAGCTGAACAGCTCTAACCATCATGAAGTTCTTCCTAATGTTCAAATGGAATCTCTTTTCCTGTAGTTTGAAACCATTTCCCCGAGTCCTAGTCTCTGAAGCCATGGAAAAAAAACCTGTTCCCTCTTCAAGATATCATCCTTTCAAATATTTAAACATATCCCATCTCAGCCTTCTTTTTGAAAGACTAAACATTCCCAGTTCCCTAAGCTGTTCCTAATAAGACATTTCTTACAGACCTTTAACCATCCTGGTCTTTCTCCTCTGTACCTGCTCAAGGTTGTTAACATCCTTTTTAAATTGAGGTGCAGAGAACTGGTATGGATTGCTTTGGAAGCAAAAAATGTTGAAAGTGAGCCTGTTCAACTTTGAGCATGCTGTGAGAAGGCCCTCTGGAAAAGACAATAATGTTCGGAAAGATGAAAGGCAGCAAGAAATAAGGAAAACCAAATATGAGATGGCCTGATTCCTTAACAGAACCCCCACACTTGCATTCACAAGAGCTGACAGGACATGTTGAAGATCGCTCAGTTATAGGGTTGCCATAAGTCGAAGGTGACTTGATGGGACATGACCACAACTTATGTCCTTAAAGGCCAGTGTCATGTAGTGGATAAAATGTTGAACTATGAGCCAGTAGACCTGGAGTCAAATCCTTGTTCAACCATGGACTCTCACTGGGAGTTGACATTGGCAAATCTACCACTTATCTCCCATACCTTGAAACTCCACCGCTGGCGACGGGGCCATTTTTAAAGGGGTCCAGCCAATGACAGCTGGCTGGATCCCTCTGAAAATGGTCGGGATGCCAGCATGACTGCCCCACAAGCACTGGTCGGCTGGCACGTGGGGCACTGCCGGATGCCCCCAGCCCAAGTGTCGATCAGCTGGTGTGCAGGGGCCTGCCGGCCACGCCCCCTCCAGCTGATCAGTGCTAGGGAGGGGGGGCGTGGCCAGGCTTGTCAAAAAACAAAAAACAAAAACCAAAATGGGACAAAACAAAAAATTCCCAGTTCATTTTGTTTCATTTCTTTAAAAAGTACTTTTTATATCGTTAGGAAATGAAATGGAAAAAAAAAACGAAAACAATTCAGTTCCTGCAAATCTCTACTCATGAGTGAGGTGGGGAAGGGCTGCCTAAACTCTAGTCCAGTATGTGGACCATGTGGCTGGGGGGAGCGGAGGCAATTAGGAACAAGAGAGCAGCAGCAGTTCAGGAAGCATGAAGTACCCATCTCTACTGGTATCATTGCACAACTATGATCTAATATGACTTTGCACTCAGGTATGCTAAGGGAAGGATCATACATTTAATCTTAATAAACACTGCATACATGCATGCCGCTCACAGATTCCACATCCTCACAATAAGTAGCTTTAAACTTACAGGTTGGTTCACAGGCAGTATTAGACACTTCCCAATTTCAGCCCAACTCCAGTGTGTATGAATGTGGCTCATGATGAATCAGATGGTTCATCTGCCTCAATATAATCTGCACTGATTGGTATCAGCTCTTCAGGGTTCCAAACAGATGTCTCTCATAGGAGATGCCCAGGGACTGGTCTAGAAATGTCCACATGGCCTCTTTGACTGCTCAACATTAGCCCATCCTCAACTAATTTGGCTCTGCGAAATCTTAATCAAAATTCTTCAAAGATCTACAAGTCTGCAAGATAACAGGGTTTCAGGTATCCACGAAGCCTTGTGGAGGGAGAGGTGCTTTTAGAAGTGGGAGAGGATAGCGGAGATGAAAAGGAATGCCTTCGTTTCTGGCTTGATGCAAGCATTAGAAGCCTCCAAAGTTTGCTTTCAGCCTTGAGAGACTTGGGCAGCATCCCTAACTGTGGAGAAGCTACTAGCTATATGCCTGGTGGTCTTTCAGTCACATCATCTACTTGCCTAGACACCATATGTGTAAATAGGCTGTAAGAACCAGTGGGAGCCAATGGTTAGACCAGTGTTTCTCAACCTGTGGGTCCTCAGATGTTCCTGGACTGCAACTCCCAGAAGTCTTCATCACTAGCTGAGCTGGCCAGGCTTTCTGGGAGTTGCAGTCCAGGAACATCTGGAGACCCACAGGTTAAGAACCACTGTGTTAGACTGTTGGAATGGATTTTGAAATACCGAATATTTCCACTGAATAAGCTTGGCCCAGTCAATTCCTCGGGACAAGCTGCTTCAGAGGAAGAAATGGCAAGGAGGAGAGCCATGCCCTCAGCTCTGAGTTCCAATCATACAATTTCATGTTATTGTTTAAAGGAATATTCACATTTGTTATTCACACAACTTGCCTCAACCTGATGAAGGAAGGAGGCAAGCTTGAGCTCATTCCCACACTTGGCAGGAATTATAAGCCAGACCAACCTTTTCTCATGCTGCTAGTTTTCTCTGTGGCTCCTCCATGACATCCAAAACAGCTCGGAAATAGATGGATTCATAATTGCCATAAATAAGGTAAACAAAATGAATGCAGTGTTACAGGCTGTCAGGTTGCTTCTGGCTTCTAGTGACTCTAGCAGGTTTTTTGAGGTAGCTGATATGTTCAAACATATGTCCCTGGCTAAGTAGGGATTTGAACCCATGTCCTCTGAGTCTTAGCCTGTTATTCTATCCACTATACCTCACTCTTTGTGAAGCAGAATGGATGGCCCACCATTAACATCCATTGCACTTTCCTCAACTTGGCAGATTTTCTTCTTTTTGATGTTGATGTAGTTCATCTCAAAGATGAGAATTCATAAGCAGATTAGAATCATTTTGGAGCTTTTGTTGTCATGGCAACTCTGTGCAGCAGCTATATGTCTTTCCTTCAAATCTTGATTCAGAGATGACTGGTTGTATTTATTCTTGCTCCCTCGCAGAATCTCTCAGCACAATAGAAAGATGTCACAAAGGTCCAGAAAAATATGTCAGGTTAGGGCATCTTGAGAAGAAAGTCGGTATCTCCTGCATTGGATTCTGTGAACAGTAGGTTAAGTGTTTATTAGAGTTAAATGCATTATCCTTCCCTCAGCATACTCAACTGCAAAGTCATATTAGATCATTGTTTTATAATGATACCAGGCGGTCTCTCCTCCCCCCACACACACACAATGCGAGTTTCCTCTTCTCCTTTTGTTCCCCATCTGCCCTAGTTCCAGCCACATTTCAGTATATTCTAAGTAACCTGTTTCAAAAACAAAAACACAAACTACGAGAGGAATCCTGCAGTTTCTGTCATCCACAAAGTCTGTTGAACAGAAACCTCCAGTTTACCCTAACCCTGCTTTCACTGAAGGCTTAAACCTGTGCTTGTGAAGAACCGAAAGGCAATTACCGTATATACTCGAGTATAAGTCGACCCGAGTATAAGCTGGGGCCCCTAATTTAAACCCCCCAAACTGGTAAAAATTATTGACTCAAGTATAAGCTTAGGGTGGGAAATGCAGCAGGCTGGTCCTGGGAACTCCTCCTTTGTGAGCTGGTTGTGTGTGTGATGTTTAAAATGACTTTTAGCTACTGACCCAAATTTGCCTCAGTGGCTAAAAGTATTGAACTGCATATAAGCTGAGTACCCCTTTTTTCAGACCAAAATACTCGAGTATATACAGTAATTTTATGGACTAGAGAATCCATAAGCTTTTGAATCTTCAACTCTTTGAATCTCCCATTCAGACTCAGGATTTTGGCAATTATAGTCCACAGGTGTTCTTGGACTAAAACTCCCCAGAGCCTACACCACTAGCTGTGCTGGCCAGGAATCCTGGGAACTGTAGTCCAATAATATGTGGGGAACACATTAGGAAGCACTGCATTTAGTCCCAGGCCTCCCTTCTGCCTCTATCTTGATTGCCTCATATTTGCTTGGCAGCGGAGGAATCATAGAATCATAGAGTTGGAAGAGACCTCAAGGGCATTCAGTCCAATCCCCTCGTGGAGGAACCCCCATCACAGTATTTCTGACATATGGCCATCCAGCCTCTGCTTAAAATCCTCCAAAGAAGGAGACTCCACCACCCTCCGTGGCAGTGTATTCCATTGCCGAATGCGTGGAGAAAAGATGTTTGCTTCCATATATTGTCAGACTATTACATGGTTATTCCATACATTGTCAGACTATTAAGTGATGAGGAAGAAGACGTGAAGAGAAACAACCCACGTGAATCTCTACTTCCTAAAGACATACCATTTTATAGTCATTTGATGGAATGTTCCACCACACCAATATCCAGAAATACGTAAAATACAGTGGACCCTGGTATAAAAAGCAGTTTGTTTAACAGGAAATCTACTTAAAGGGAAAAAAATTCTGCAGATAGGGGAAAATCGCCTAACAGAATCACCTATGAGGCGAATCCATAAAACAGAAAAATGGTCACAATTAGGGATTAATCCGTTTTCAGTGCATTACTATGGGAAATTTGTACAAAGGAAAATTTGCTTAACAGAATTTCATTTGGAATGAATTAATTCCTTTATACAAAGTACCACTTGTAAAACATACAGTATCCCTCCATATTCCAAGCAGGCACCTCTGAGAGAAAGCCACTTTCCCCTCAACATAGAGACTTTTAGCTATTTCCCACTGTTTTTCACAAAACCGCTTCTGCTTTCCCACATCAACTTGCAGGGGGGGGGGGAATGAGGGAAGGATAAGTTGTCTGTCTGTCTGTCTGTTTGTCCACATCTCTCTCTCATTCTTTCTCACCAGCCGACCGTGTATCATCTCTCTTTCCAAATCACACATTTATGCTGCTTTTTTTAAAACTACAACTACATGGTTGTAGTGTTGTCCAAAAAGGAACCTTCCCAAACTCTGTGCCCGGGTCCTTTGCCACGTGAACTTGCAAGTAGAGATGGGCATGAATCAAAAAATGGCATTTTGTTTGTCGTTTGTCGTATGGAGGGTCCGTTTCGTTTCATTTCCCTTTTTCGTGAATTTTTCCAAAAAAAATGTTTTCATTTTCGTTTGTTTCGTTACCATTTCATTACCATTTATTTCAATTTTGTGTGTGTGTTTTTTTTTTAGGATTTTAAGCAATTCACTCATATTACAGTAACGGAAACGAAACTCATGACAAAATTTCTGGTGTTTCTGTTCGTTTCGTTTCATTTTAGAGACAAAATTTGTTTGTTGTTTCGTTACGTAACGAAATGAAAAAACAAAAATGGAAACAAAAAATTGTTTGTTTCGTGCCCATATCTACTTGCAAGAGCTGATCTGTGTTTAATATAGAATGACCAGGTTGATAAAGGGGCATTGTTCGTATTTTATAGCGCTGCCAGTGTTCACAACATCAGAGTTGCAGAATACTTTTTAAAAACAGCTATGACGTTGTCTATGAGCCCCACAAATGCCCACTATCTCTTATTTCAGTCCATGCAGTCCCTGGGGTTAAATGAATTTTCCAAGCCACAGTGCATTGCCATGAGATCTTCCCATCGCAATCCACTGTGATTTAGACCACACAATCTCCAGCGGGGTAGCTTAAATTCATTGATTGTTTGTGGTGGAGATGAAATGGTTAGAACTGGTTCACTGAGGTGGGTCAACCCAGTTGCTTGCTAGTTTTGGCACTGTGGTATCACATTGCACTCCGTTCCTATTCTTTCTTTACCAGTGCTAAGCTCTGGGCCAAAGAATGCATCACATTTGAAGCAGATCTCCTTCAGAGCTTGATAGTTGTGATTCAGACAAAATTGAGCCCCGTGACAGAGAAAAGGCTCTGCTCATGACCTGAGCTTGATCCTGGGTTCAGGTAGCTAGCTCTAGGTTGACTCACTTCACACTTACCTTCTCCTGTTGATTTCTAGTTTTGTCAAGTCAAATTTGTTCATTTTTGTTTAAAATCCTTATAGCCCTACAGAGAGAGAAAGACAGTTACTTCATGTCCTTCCTTGTTCTGTGATTATGTTTGTACTGTGACAGCGTTGGTTGCGATCACGTGGTTTTGTCCCTGTTTAGTCCCTGTTTCCGTTTTCTCACAGTACTGATAACTTATCCCGTGACAACTGTTACTTCACGGTCTTGTTCCGTGACAAATTCTGAATTTGTCTTGCTTTCTTAACCCTTTTAAAATATCGTAAATAAACCTTTTTCGATATTCCGATTTACTTGTCTTCTGGGATTTACACGTCAATGCTACAGAATTTTCAGTACATTCTTTAATAAACATTTGCGCTGCATGGTGTTTCCTGTAGGGAAACTAATGTCGAATGCCACTTCAGCTGCTGATCACTAGGTGGACACTGGTTGTTGCATGACAGTTGTTACAAAGGCAGGATGAAATGTGAAGGATCCATAGGGTTTTGCTCCACCCTATGGATAGCTACGCATTCTGTTCTCAACCTGTTAGTTTCTCCAGATATGTACAAATATTCCTGATTCAATCTGGGGTTTGGACATTTGTCTTGAGACCAGGTGCATCCTTATCTATGGGCCATGCGGCACTTCCTCCCTGAAATTCGGCTGGCACCCTCACTTCAAATTTTTAAAACACGACTGAAGACCTGGTTGCATAAAATGGCCTTCCGTGGTTTCTCAAACATTCAGTAAGACACTATTCTTTTACCGCTTACCTTCTCTCCACCTCCACCCCCACCCCCTGTTTATCAATCTCCTGCCATTTTTATCTCCATTTTAGCTTCATTTTAGTTTTTCATTGTTGGTTTATGTACATTGTGTTTTATTATGCTCTTGTATTTTGGTTTTTAAAATATATTCCTTTGTTAATTGTCATGTAACTCCATGTTGTAAACCACCCAGAGTAGCCCTAGGACTAGATGGATGGTATAAAAGTCAAATAAATAAATAAATAACCTTCTCAGATTTGTATGCTAAGGGAGTGAATTTTTCTGGACTCAGAGTCATAATGATGACCAGTTTTTCTGGCAAGCGTCTCTGTCGCTCTGCTTTTTGACCTCAACAAAACCCTTTGTTGAATAACATAGTAATTAACTCATCAGTGTAGAATCAACCTTGATTTTAAAGCCACAAAATATTCAAAGGTTTATCAGCTGGCAAATGAAGGTGGTGGTGGCCTCTTCACCTGTTATGTCTATTCTGTGATGACAATTACAATTAAGCTGGGCTGATTCTAGCTGATTTTGATTCTTGGGGATTTCTATAAGGAACACAGCAAGGGTTATTTTGGGCACAAGCACAAAATAATGGGAGGTCACTAAAAGTTGCACATAGACAAGAGAGAGAGAGAGAGAGAGAGAGAGAGAGAGAGAGAGAGAGTTAATTACAATTTTAATTAGGAAAAATGATCTCAGGTTAACTATAATTTCTGGCAGCCACCACACGGTGGCAATCATGGTCTTTGCTTTCAAATTAATGATGGATTGATCACAAGGTCACTTTCTAAGCAGATAAATATTTGCACCAATTCTGAAAAATAGGATTCTTTCTTCTACTTTTTTTTTAAAAAAAAATCTGATTTCTCTTGTTAGTAGTGATAAATCACAGAATATAACATCCCACCTGCACCCGATTTCTGCCTGCGTTAATCTGATTCCATCACTTCGTTCCATTAGGCCAGCCTGGCTGCAATGTTGTTGCTGTTGTTGTTTTTCACTCCCCGCTGGTGAAGAGGAACCTTTAATGCAAGTTCTCCTGTGATGTCATATTAGCATTCATTTCAGCTGAGTGTTTTGTTTAAGATTTTGCTAGGATACCTTTCATGGAATGCAGAAGAGATATCTGATTTGAATATGGCAATTGATAAATGGGAAAACTTGCATGTCAAGCTGCAATGCCCATCCTTGTGGCTCTGTCCTTGAGGCGCTTGGGGGGGAGGCTGTTTAATATTTAACTATTGCTTTGATCATTTCCTTAAAATTTATTTACCCGGGAAAGATGCAGCATCTGGCACGAGGGAACAAATCAGCATTTTCTCATCCTTCCTGTTAACGTGTTTTTGAACTGAGATGGATAGGGAGCAGCAGAAGGTCAGAGGAGGTGGACTCAACATGTCTCTTGGTGGGAGTTCAGAAAAGGGCTTATATTTGCTCCTCAGCACCACACATGTGCAACCATCAGCTAAGCGCTTATCATTGTTTCATTTCATTAATCTATTAGTTATTCATTAAGCTCTTTTTATAACCTTCTAATATCCTTTTACTATTGGAATTAAAAGGGATTCCGCCCCGCCCCCCAGTTTCACTTCTTTTTAAATGTTTTTGAAAGCTGCCGTAGGTCCCACAGGAAAGACAAGCGAGAGAGTAAGTGAAGAAATGAAGAAATAAATAACCCCCTATCTATTAGATGTCAGGCCACAATAGAAGCCACAAAATAATCTTAAAAGGATAAACCCAACAAACACTTTGGAAAAATGTAAAAAATTCAACAACTTTACAACGCTTTTAAAACACGTCACAATAACTGAATGACTCAAGTACTTCTAATAGTTACAAGTGTGCCTTTTTTTTTTTTTGTTGTTGTTGTTGTTGTTGTGTCATTCCAATTGAGTAAGTGACCCCTTGCAAAGCAAATCCAGCATATAGTACAAGACTGGGCATACAAAAGATACCTCACTAAAGTAGAATGAAAACTAATGCAATCGCCATTTGACTCCAAAAATCCTCAACAACAGTATACCAGCTTCTGTGTATTAAATTGATCACAATTTATTTTTAATTAATATATGCAAAAATCAGGGGCACTGAAATGACAAGTCTTATAAATATATATAATTATATATATATATTAGGCTTGTTCAATTTGTCCTGGCACATCTCAGAAACAGTCAGAGGCAAAGATACAAAATTCTGCATGGATACCCTGATTCCTCAACTTAAATAACTGGTGGCTTCTATCTTGAAATTGGTTTCCCTGAGGCCCCTTTTTCTTTATATGTCCTGAATGATCTAAAAAAATGAGAAGAGTTAGAAATACAATATTTTTCACAGCACCGGTTACATCTGGAAATTTATTCCTCGAGACCGGTTGGGTTAGAGTCTTTGTTCTGCCTCTAAGCAACTCCAAAATATTAGAAGCTGGGTGGAGCAAGCTTGGTCCCACTGATACTCAGCATTTAACAATGCCTGATTGGAGGCATTTGAAAGGTAGAAGATGTTTAGCTTGTATAAGCTGAAAAGAGAACCAGGAGGGAGAAAGAGAGAGATGGTTACTTCTCGTCCTTCCTTGTTTCATGACTAGTTTTGTACCGTCACAGTGTTGGTCACAATCACGTGGCTTTGTCCCTGTTTAGTCTCTGTTTCTGTTTTCTCATGGTCGTGATAACTTGTCTTGTGACAACTTTTAGTTCACGGTCTTGTTCTGTGACAAATTCTGAATTTGTCTTGCTTTCTTAACCCCCCCCCCCCCTTTTAAATGCTGTAAATAAAACTTTTTAGATATTCTGATTTACTCTTTTCTTGGGTTTACATGTCAATGCTATAGAATTTTCAGTACTTTCTTTAATAAACATTTGCGCTGCATGGTGTTTCCTGTAGGGAAACTAATTTTGAATGCTGCTTCAGCCGCTGACCACTAGGTGGACACTGGTTGTTGCATGACAGTTCTTACCACATAGTCCCTTGTCTCAGAACAGGAACCGGGAACAAACCGTGACAAGAGAATACCCCAACCCAGCACTAGGTACAGTATTGTCATGCTCTGATCCTGCGGTTGAGACAAATTTCAGCTGCTGCGCGAAGTAGGATTTTTTTGTACCTCTCTGAAGCGCAACACTTACAGAGACAAAATGGACGTGAAGGAACTGCCAAAGAGATTGGCAGGAGGAGATTTGGGAACAGAAGAAAAGAGAGACTCATCAAGGCTGGATGTGACTTATGGGTTTCAAAGCTGAGTAAAGCAGGGGAATTTGCTAGTACTGTATAATAAATACTCCATGTTAATCTGTTGTTGCTGTTGTTTTGACTAGAGCACTCTCTGGGCAGTTTACAATTCAATTATGTGGCCTACACATTGTATACACACCCAACAACCTGGGTCTTCATTTTACCGGCCTCAGAAGTATGGAAAGCCAAGTCACCCGTGAGCAGCTACCTAAACCTATTGGGATAAAATCTCAGGTTGTGAGCAGAGGCTCGACCGCAGTACTGCAGTTTCAGCACTGTGCTGTGTGGCACATAGCAGATGAACAATTTTGTGACACTTCAACAAACCAAACCATGTGTTTTGGTGCAACTGGATACACATCTGATGAAGCATTGTCCAGGAAAGCTTCTGGGTTTTTAAGATATCACAAGACTTTCTGTTGTTTAAGTTGCATATTACATATACTGATTCCCTAGCAGTTGGAAGGGTGATGGGAGTGGCAGGACCAGATAGATAAGCAACGGGAGCAGTGGAAAGGGAGCAGACATGCAAAAGAAAGCACCAAGAGGGGAAGTTTGGCAGTTCCTTTTTGTTTCAACAAAACAGGATCCCCGATCTAGGTGGTGAAACAAACTAGAGGTGGGCACGAAACAATAAACTGATAGTTCGGTTCATTCTGTTTCAGGCCCACCCTCGGTTTGGTTTGTATGAATTTTTAAAACAAAAAGGAAGCCCAGAACTTTTTAAATGTTTAAAATTTTTTGCATATTTTTCCAGCGCCGACCACATGGCCCCAGGTGCCAGGTTGGTGCTTTTTACATTTTATTTATTTAATTTATTTTTATTTTAAAAAGTCCCCAATGCCAGGGGCTCCCCCCCATGCTCTAGCTGCCACGTGCCCCGGTTTTATTTTTTATTTATTTTTTCTCCCGGCCCGCTGGAGTACCAGAGTTCCACGCAGTGACAAAGCAGAAAACAAGGGGGGGGGGGGGGAGACAAAAAGCAAAATGAAAGGAAACGGAAATTTCTGTTTCATTTTGTTTCATTTTCCTTTGATGGGTTGGATCGTTATTCGTTTTGTTAGCTAACGAAATGAATAACGAATAATGAAACGAATTAAAAATTTGTTTCATGCCCATCTCTAAAACAAACCACGAAACAGCCCAATTCATCAGTACTTTAGGCTTATGGTTCGGTTCGTGACCACCTCTAATGCCCAACACTGGGAACACCCAACATTGTGGCATCCCAGGATCTAGATCTAGACTGCAACTCCCAGAAACCCCTTCCAGCACAGCAGATGGTGGAGGCTTCTGGGAGTTGCCGTCCAGGGACATCTGGGCACCCACAGGTTGAGAACCACTGATCTAGAACAACTCATACACAGGGAAAACGGTCTAGTCAGATTGCGGGCAGAGCTCCTATGATCCCACAAGTCTTCTTGAATTTGGGATGTGAAGCCATGAAGATAATCCTCCCATTCCTTTGTTTTTGACAACGTGATTGCAGATGCTACAAAGCTTCTCTGGTGGTAAAGTGCTTAGCCACAGGCGAAGTGGGTCTCAGTGCTCTCCGCGCAGCTTAGATGTGCCACAAGAGTGATAATAAGATTAGCTCCCAGGAATGAAAACATTTGACCTCTGTCTTTGCTGCAAGATTTTATGCACCAGGGAAGTGTTATTAGCATGTCTAAATCCAGCCGTCTTTAAAAGATTAAGTGCCTTGGAAGTTGCATTTCCTTCTTGGAGGCCAACATTTGCTCCCGGGGCAACTGTGGAAGGCAACCTCATTGGCCATAAACTTTTGCAGTAACAGAGATCGGTGGTTCAAAACTGTATCCCTTTAGAACACCTGCATGTGGCATAAATATTCAGTTCCATACAGAGGTTGGGAAAGTGTGGCCTTTAAAAGAAAACAAGACGAAGCTGCAACTCCAAGAATTGCCCACTGAGCATGTTCATGGCCACGAGGCTGGGAGACACGAGGATCTGCGGTCCAAAAATGTAACTTTTCCAAATTCTGGCCATGTTCTTGTCACCTTATCCCAGTATTCCTATATAAACGATCAGACTAGGAGAAATAGCAGGGATGCTCCTGCTGGCTCATTAAGAGATTCTCACTTTGGATGATCATGTGATAAGAACTTTGCCAAAGTTTCGCATCTCTTCATAAATTTGATAGATGGAATTTAAGATATAACTGTATAATTTAAAAAAATGAATGAAGAAAAGAAAGCTTGACTGAGATCCTCCTCCTCCTCCTCCTCCTCCTCCCCCTCCTCCTCATGGAACTACAGAGCTGGAAGGGACTCTATGGATCATTGAGTCCAGCTCCAGTCAAAGAGGCACGGTGGAGAATCGAACTGCCAACCTTTAGCTCCTCATCAAGATACCTAAACCAATGAGATATCCAGATTTGCCTATTAAACGTCAATTGCAGTCTGACTGTGTGTGCCCAGGTCTTAACATTAGTCTGATTTTGAATCTTTATGTATTTCATCATGTTTGTGGTGCTAGGTTGGGTTTACTATCCACTCCCCCCCCCACACCAACCCAAGTTGTCTAAAGAGCTAGATGGCAAGAAGGCATATCATGGAACCGTCGCACTGAGAATGTTGCTATCAATCAAATATCATCTGGGCAGATTTTTTAAAAAAAAAAGTAAATTGAGTCACTTCTGGACTATTTTGTAACCTCTCGGCAATTTCAGTATACTAAAAGACTAGGAAGTGGTGGAAGGTTGCGTGTATGGTTTGGATTAGAGGGCCTTTGGTTTTTAACAAGTTCCATGTTTCCCAAAGAGCAGAGCTGTAACTACTGTTTTGGCACTTGGTGGAAGCTGTACCACTTCCCAGGATGGTTAAAGGTCTGGAACATACGTATGTCTTACGAGGAGCGGATTAGGGATCTGGGAATGTTTAGTCTTAATGTTTAAATATTTGAAAAAATGTCATATTGAAGAGGGAGCTGGCTTGTTTTCCATGGCTTCAGAGAATAGGACTTGGAGGAATGTTTTCAAAGTATAGGAAAAGAGATTCCATTTGAGCATTAGGAAGAACTTCATGATGGATAGAGCTGTTCGGCAGTGGAATCTGCTGCCATGGAGAGTGGTGGAGTCTCCTTCTTTGGAGGCTTTTAAGCAGAGGCTGGATGGCCATCTGTCGGAAATATTGTGATGGGGTTCCTGCATGGCAGGGGGATGGACCAGATGTCCCTTGAGGTCTCTTCCAACTCTATGATTCTATGATTCTACAAACCCTGAGCCATAGGCATGGCCACCACCTCCACCCTCCATGGAAAAAGGAAAAGAATGTGATGCCCCACAAAATAGAATTTTTGTTTTTGTTTCTGTTTTTTAATGTTAACAGAGCCTAGATGTGTTGCCCACTTATCTTTGGGTAAAATAATAGTCTCCATGGGATTAGTCACCTGAGATGAACACCCCTTCACAGGCTCACAGCCAGGAATTTCTCTAGAAAATCCATCTGACCTTGAGATATTGACTGGCCCTCTGCAGCAATACTCATTAATACACCTGGGATAATTCTGCTAGTCTACCCTTCATTTACTTCCACACTGCGGTATGAAGTTTGCAGTCTTATCGACACATGTTTTGCTTGCATTCTTAAGATCCTTTTCAGTGTAAGCAAATTTCCGGAAGAGAATTCCTGCATACAGCGCTTCCACTTAATAAAGAGCAAAATTCCCTTGCAACCATCTATAAAACCTCCTTGCCTGACCTTGAAACACCTAAGTTTCCCAAACGGCTGTGGCCAGATGTTTTCAGGGCTTCGGACGGATCTTGAGGGGTATACAAACAGCTGTTTGTATACTCTGCTGATGTCTACCTGAAAGTTAATAAAGACCCAGTGGGGAATTGAACTCACAGCCTCTAGATCTGCAGCCAGATGCCGAAACCACTGCCCTCTTTTTCCATGATTGATAAATGGGCAGTGGTACCTTGTATAAAGGAATTAATTTGTTCCAAATGAAATTATGTTAAGCAAATTTTCCTTTGTACAAATTTCCCATAGGAATGCATTGAAAATGGAGTAATCTCATTTTTATGTTGTACAAATTCACCCCATTGTTGATTCTGTTAAGCAAATTTCCCCTATCTCCAGATTTTTTTTATGTTGTACACATTTTGTGTTATACAAACCCTTTGTTATACAAGGGTCCACTGTATATATATAACCATGAGACAGTCACCTGGCTTGACTTCTGTGTGAATGACCAAGGCAGGATGGGGTACAACAAGAAGACCAATTAATGTCCTTTTCCTTGGAAATAATCCATATCATTAACTAGGTCATCATCTTTTGTGCACTCTGTCAGAGGATGACGAAGCAAAAGGTTTCATTCATTGCCTTTCAAATACCTCACAATAGCAAGCAAAACAGCAAAATAAGCAACAATTCTGCTAGAATAGCAAAGCATTTGCTATTTTTAATTCTACCAATCACTGTCACCTCAACATTGTCAGACATATCCTGAATTCTTTGAGACACTGCATTGTTTGAAAGACCGATACTGTAAATGGTCGTTTTTCCTCACATGTTCTTTTCCAAGCATATACAGAATCTTTTACACAAGGAGAAGTTAAATTCGCAGCCATAATATTATTCTTATCTCTTCTCGCAATAGGATAACTAATATGGCAGGAGGCTTCAAGCACCTTTTCATAATCTTTGTTAGCTAACACCAAAAAGACTGTCATATTCTGGTGTTTTGCAAGGCAGTAAAAAAAAAACCCCTGTATTCCTTGTTTGTATTGCTGGTATGTTTTGTTTGTAAATGCTACAAGAGTAAAGAAGGTATTGTGTTATTAATTTAATTTAATTTAGTTCCTTTAAAATCCTTTTATCCCGCCTTTCTCTTTGAAAGGCCCCCCCAAGGTGGCTTACAACATAAGACAGTATTTAAAAGCTAAAAATGAAAAATACACATTTAAAAAGAATTAAACAAGTATTATATTAAAATAGTAATAAGTAATAAAATAGTAATAAAAAGCACTATATGACCTGGGTCCCAGTTACCTCAGAGCAAACTGGTCTTCTGGGAAAGCCCCATGGCACTGTGGTTAAATGCATGTACTGTAGGTAAAACTCTGCTAATGACCTGGGGTTCAATCCCAGGTAGCAGGCTCAAGATTGGTTCAGCCTTCCATCCTTCCAATGTCAGTAAAATAAGTACCCAGCTTGCTGGGGTGGGGCAATGTGTAGCCTGTATACTGTAATTAAACTGTAAACCATTCAGAGACTATTTGAAGTGGTGTGGGCCGGTATATAAACAGAACACTTTGCTATAGAATCTCACGGTATGAACTGGGTGTTAAGGTCATCAGGAGAGGCCTTTCTCTCCATCCCACCACACTGACAGGTATTCTTTCCATCCTGTTCTTATGGCCATGGGTGACTCATTTCTATTTTTTTGACCCCTGTGTCCATGAATATTCCCTTCAGTTTTGGAATCCACAATGCATTTTTGAACATCATGTTGCTCTCGCTACAGAAACACCTGTTTCCGGAATCTGGGAAGAAAGAGTGTGTGTGTGTGTGTGTGTGTGTGTGTGTGTGTGTGTGTGTGTGTG
>JAHTLZ010000045.1:398194-443715 GCA_023846285.1 Phrynocephalus versicolor
TGTGTGTGTGTGTGTGTGTGTGTGTGTGTGTGTGTGTGTGTGTGTGTTTTTGAAAAGTTTCTCATTCTTTTTCTTTTTCAGAAGTTGTTTCACAGATAGTGAGAGCAGCGGCTGAGCTGCAGAGAACATTTCTACAAAGCTGATTTTTTCTCCGGGCACCGCTTGTCACGGGGAGTGCTCTCTCTACTTTGCTTCAAAGTGCAGTCTCGTTGCTTGTTGCTGTTACCATTGTGAGAAATCAGCATGGGGCCCTGAGACCCTAATGTACATTGGGCTGCTACAAAAGCCTTCAAATGTATATTTGTTCGCAGGTTATTATTATGGTCAGAACACAGCCTTGTGCTTTCTGATTCCATTCCTTTGTAGGCAGACGCTCAGCTTGTCCACTTTCTCCCACCTCCTGATGTCCACCACCCCGCAAAGATGCTTATGACAAAAATATTTTCCCCATGGATGCTGTAAGTCTCTTGAATACTGCAGAAGCATCATCAAACTTCATTCTGTCTCTGCTCTATAAATTTCACAGGTTTAAACAGCAAGGTACCATCGCGTACACTTTTATGTTCTTAAACGCCACAGCATCTGTTTACAAGATTCAATGATGGAGGACAATACCAGGTTTGAAGATCTGCTCCCTCTTATGGGTAATGCCACAATCGGCTTCCAATTTACAGAATGGCATTAACTGTATGGAATTTGGTTTTCCGTAACCTTTCTGCTTTTCAGTCATATTGTGTCATCAACATACCCTTTAGGAGAAAAAAAATGATCCAGATTTAGCACTGGCTTAAGTTGCATGCTCCTCCAAAGAACAGTTAAGGGACCGAGGAGCTTCATTTCATCTGGATCACTCCCTTGGTTCCAAGTTCATTGTGTATCTATCCTGCTTCTGATGTACTGTCTGGTTTTTTGCTTTGTTTTGAAAGGTGGGTTTAATCTCACTGTCCTTGTGTTTAAGGTTAACTTTGTGGTCTTGAAGAGAAGGGCTTATACTGAAGAATCCAGAACATAGTGGACTTCAGTATATAATAGCATTGGGCTGATCAAGTAAGCTAAGTCACAGCTCATTGGGAGAATTCTATCTGGAGTCTTCCTATATACACTAGGATATAATAATTAGGGATGGGCACCATATGAAAAACGACACACTCTTTTGTCATTTTGTAAGGTTTCAAAACAAAACAATAGACAGTGTGTTGTCAAGAACTGAAACGAAACGACGTTTTTGGTTCGGAGGAACTGAACTGTGGAGACGCTGTTGGATCTTGCTTCAGGAAAGGGACTGCAGTGAGATCTGGTGATGGTGACTGTTTCCCAGCTTGGTTCTTACCACTGCCACCCAGCTGGTTTTGAAAGCTCGAGCTATCAAAGCCAACTGGGTGGTGGTGGGGAGAATCAGAGAGTGGAGGGGGGGGGGAGGCTTTTGAATTTTCCATTCCCAAAGCCTCCCTATTCCACTCTCCAATTCCCAGCAGGTCTGAGAGGGCGAGCAGTGACATCAGCGCTCACCTTCTCAGACCGCTGCTGCTGTGTCGGAGGCCCAGGGGATTCCCTGGGATTCCGCACACAGCTGGAATCTGAGAAGGTGAGCACTGACATCAGCGCTTGCCTTCTCAGACCGGTTCAGTTTTTGTTTTCATTTTTGTGTTGTTGGTTTTTTTGTTTTTGTTTTGGACAGGTCAGAGTGTGGGGGGAGGAGTGCGCTCCCTCTCCACACCCTGGCCTGTCAAAAATCCCCAACTGGGAGGTGAAGGGAGGGGCAACATGGCAGAAAGGTCACTATTCTGTTATTCTCTTGTAACTCCCAGTAAAGTTCAGCGTTATCCTGTGCCCCCGTCTTCACTTAGAACAGGGAAAGTGCACTAATATTTCCAGGAAATATGCCTACTATGGGGCAGTTCAAGTTCTTGTCACGGACCCGTGACCCTGTTTCCTCTCTTTTGTCTGATTTTGCCGCATCTGCTTAAGAGCGAAAGATCTTTTAAACCACACTAGTGGCTTGGTTTCTTCCCTGGCATTCTTGAACCTTTGATTTGGGAATTTAGACTGGAGCAGATCCACCAACTGTGAGAAGTGGGTCAAGAGATGTGCAAATCTTTCCATCTCTGTTCTAACACATTCCCCCTGCCCCCTGAATCTTGCCTGCATTTTTTCTCTTCCTTGCTTTGCATGGGGATGGACTACTGATTTCCTCCCCGCATCGTATTTTGTGTGTGATTTGATACATACATGTTCCAATGCACATCCTTTTAAATATGTTTGTCTCCACCTAAGCAGCTTTCTGGATGCCTTTGCAAATGATGGCTGCCTCCTGGCTGATCCTTCCACTCCAGAAGCACCACTGGATTGCTTGTGACACAAACAAAGAGTGTCATCCAAAATGTCCTTCCAAGTACTTTTCAAGGATGCGTATTTTGAGGCGGGCACTTTGCTTTGCATAATGCCGAGAAAGTCATTAATAAACAAAAGGATCTCCCTTGTGAGACTTCTTCCTAATGAAGGGATACTGAAAAAAATCTATGCACATTTTACCCTGGCACAGTCTGACAGAACGCAAAGTGTATAAATTCATTTTGGAAACTACTGTGTGTGAATGTATTTTCTATCTATATCTGGGTCAAAACGTGGGAAGATAGGGAAGGCTGACTCTTTTTTCTCCCCCTCCACTGCTGCCCTGCTCCACCTCGCCTCGAACTTTGATTTTGCATGAGAGGGAAGCTGTCATTGGGCCCATAGGGGAATTTTCCTCCCATTTTTCACAGCAGCTCTGCTTGAATGATTTCTTTGCAGGACATTTTTTTTTTGAGGGAGTACAGACCCAAGTACAGACCTAAGGGCTAGCCCTTTATCAGCAGGGTGCAAATTCTGATTCAGTGCCTCAAGATTCCCCCCAAGCTTCTGCTGTTTATAATAGGCTTACCGTTCTGGTTTAACATCGTGCTAGGCTCACCTAGCTGGAATATGGCATCCTATAAAATCATAACTATATAACTGTTCCTTTGAAAATGATAAGTGCTCTCTGGAAGAGAATAAGTAGTAGTAGCAGCAGCAGCAACGACAACGACAACGACAACAACAACCCTAGAATTGCAGAGCTGGAAGGGACTCGATACATAATTAAGTTCAATGTGATATTGATGGAAAAGTTAAAGGACCAACTAATAGAGAAAGCAGGCGAAAGCTGGGATAATTTCTACAGAGGAATCTGCAAGAAGTCATGGAAGAGAACTGGGGAGGGGGTGGGGAGACGGGGAAACCAATAGAAATGGATGATGTTTTTTGTTACAGGGCTTGGTTTCGAGACCCCTGATCATCCTTACAGTTTCCCTCTTTTGATCTTGTTCCAATTTGTCAGAATCCTTCTGGGTCCGGAAGTTATCAGCGCTCTTGATTGTTGCCTGTAATTGGATGGAAATATATTTACAGTGGTAACTTGTATAAAGGAATTAATTCATTCCAAATGAAATTCTGTCAAGCAAACTGCCCTTTATATGAATTTCCCATAGGAATGCACTGAAAACAGATTAATCCCTAATTGTGACCATTTTTATGTTTTACGGATTCGCCCCATAGGCGATTCTGTTAAGCAAATTTCCCCTATATCTGGAATTTTTTATGTTGTACAGATTTTATGTTATACAAATTGTCTGTTATACGAGGGTCCACTGCATCGAAATATTTCTAAGTGGTGATTCTGATGTGGGCAAAGAAATAAAAGGCTCATCCCTGATCCCACAGCCCATTAATAAGAGACACCTAGGAATTCCAAGTCAGCCTAATGGATTCAAATTCAGTTGTTTGATTTGCACATAAACTCATTAGAGTTCATTGCCTTTTTGGTTTAATGTAGGCAAATCAGCTGGAGTAGACTGGCCTCAGAAAAACTAAGCGATGGACTCCCTCCCTCCATATTCATAAGAAGGTAAATTAAAAAAAAAACAGGTACTCATGGAAAACAGAGATATCATTCATGGACATATGAAGGAGAAATGGGAGACAAAGTAGAAAGTATCCCAGATGTGATTGCTTATTTGTCCCCCCTAGGCTGGATGCTGTAATGAATCATTTGGCTGTCATTCTGAGGTGGACTACGTGCCACACAAACTCATCACTTTGGTTTTATTGACTTTCATTGGTGTTCTCCATGGGCTAATCCCTCTTGCTGTCTCTTCCTCTCCCTGAAATCTCCATTCATAAACCTCAAGGATTTGAATCCTGTTTCTCAGGTAGAAAATGTACAAAGATACATGACAAGTCAAGGCAGGAAAGCTTTGTCAGCAACTGAGAACTTGCTGCTCCAGGACATATAAGCCTAAATCAAATTGACCGTCTGCTAGTGGGAGATTGTTTGTTTGTTTTGAAAGAACAGAGTCTAGTGTAAGAATTTGCTTTCCCCCCCTCCAGTCATCACTGGTTGTGTGTCACATTTCGGAAGAGCCACGGTGATGTGCTTGGTGCAAAACTCCACACATAGCATCTGTTGTGTTTACTGAATCATGCCATTGTGAAGAAGAGCCAACGGTAGAGTAAAGACTGTGAAACTCAAAAAGCCAACACTCTTGTGAGTGATCTTGCTGCTAGGCAAAAATTGACAACTACAAAAATTATGAGGTCAAAAGTTCCTCAGAAGAGAATTATCTATCTGGTATTTCTTCTTCCCGTCACTATCATAGCAATGGTAGAAACTCAGCAGCATTTCACACGTTTCGCTCTTATTTATTTTATTTATTTATTTTTACAACTTATATGCCGCCTACTACTCAAAGGTCTCTGGGCGGCTAACAATCAAAAGAATTAAAACAGTTAAAACATAGAATATCAATAAATAATTAAAACAATAATAAAAACTTTACACTAAAATCATTACACTAAAATTGCCATCAGAGGACCCACAGTCTATATTGTATCAAAAACTTCTGGAACAGGAAGGTTTTTACCTGGTGCCAAAATATCATCAATGTTGGCACCAGTCGGATCTCATTTGGGAGGGCATTCCATAGCTTGGCGGCAGCTGCTGAAAAGGCCCTGTTCCTACAAGCCATCCCTCTCACCTCCTTGAGGGATGGCTCTTTCAAAAGGGCCCCCTGGCTCGATCTTAATTGCCAGGTAGGTTCGTATTGAAGGAGGCGGTCCTTCAGGTACCTAGGTCCTAAGGCATTTAGGGCTTTATATGTCAAAACAAGCACTTTGAATTGGGTTCGGGCAGCAACTGGTAACCAATGCAGGTTACACAGAATGTGATCCCTTGTATGTATAACCCAGATAAGCTGATGTTCCTCCTTCCTTCCTATTTTCCCCTGAAAGGAAAGAGACAAACATCTTTGCAAGAAACACATCCAGAACAAAAGGTCCCTTTTTAAGACTACAACTCTTAGAACCAACTACTCAGTAAGGCCATGTTGAAAATAGAGGTCAACTACGTTCTTGTAGAGAGTTTGTATAGAGGGACACCTGAATAAAACTAGCAATCCCTTCTGTAATAGAGCTGATGAGATTTATAGATAGGTTGATGGAAACTATCATTTATTGTCCCAAATCCTCTTGCTTTGTTATGCCAGAGTGACACATACAGGTATACTGTGTTGCATGACTCAGCATGGTGATTTCTTAACTTGGGACAATTTACCTTAGAAAGTTACATCATTTGTGCAGCTATGCTAGAACATTTTGGCCAGCAATTGAGTCAGTTGTTAGTGGTGACTGCCTACTAGATTTTAGCCAAAATATATAACAGTGTAGCTAGGTGGATAGCTCAGTGGGATAGGGAGTTCAATTCCCCACTGTATCTCAGAAGAGCCAATGTGTGTGGCCTTGGGCACGCTGCCCAGTCCCAGCAGATGGATGTCCATTTCCTTTAGCCCTCTGAACAGGAGTCAGAGAGGAGAAAATTGGAAGCCTGCCCTTGTTTGAAGCTTGTTAAAGCAGCTTTACTGTAGTTGGGGCATTCTGTAAATCTGGAAGTAGAGCTACCTTAACAAGCTGCAGACAACGGATGGCTGCCATTTCCCCCTCCTCTCTCTCTGCTGACTCCTCTGTGGTCAGCTAAAGTGAATTCTCTCAGAGAAACCTGACTTCCCAGTTGTAAATTCATTGTGGATCATTTTGCTGTACAGTCTCATGTTTAATTACGTAGCTGAAGAAGTCACAATTTGGAGTCTTTCCCCTCCCCAGCTCCAATTTTAACTTCTATTTGTTATTTCTCAATCTTTCAGGGTTCTTTAGAGAAGAGCTGTGGTTCTTTGATGTATTTAGATACCAGAGAACCAAACAGATGTGATTCTCAGAACCTAAACAGTCCATAATTATTGAGAGAAGCAAGAAGAAATGGCAGCTGACAACTGAAATGGAAGTAAACAGCCTGATTGTAACTTCTGGATCTAACTGAGACAATTAAAGCCGAAAGTGCTATTTATAAAATGGAAGGAAGAACAGTGAGAAACAACTGTTTACTTGACAATGTAAAAGGAACTGGAATAAACATCAGTGCACTGCTACTAAGGCTGGAGAGAAACTGGAAAACCATATCACCAAGTTTCATCAGTCAATTTCACAACCAATTTTTGGGATTTTTTAAAAAATGTTAGTATTATTTCACGCACCACTGGCCATTGTACATCTTACTAGCGTATTCAGGCCATTATCCACCTAAGGAGCTTATTCAGGCCACTGTCAACTGAATGAGCCTAATCAAACTAGGGTGATGTAAAATCAAGGTGAACTATAAATTGAAGGCCTCGCCATAAACTTTCCTCAGACTGACGATGCTGCTTGGATGATTAGTGAAACATCTCTATCTCACAATAAAAGAAGTCCATTTGTCATGACACAACTTCCAGATAACCTCACCTGGATGACTGAGAATCTTCACAGATCTTATTATTAGAGGGGATACTGGTTTAAAAAATTAAACAATTATCATAGTTAACAATCTAATTTTACATATAAAGGTCACCATCATCTTACCTTATGATATACTGATAAATACTTATGGTATGATACTATTGCCAGTGGTAATAACTGACCATATAATCATGGCTGCTTTTGGCAGTTTTTATAAGAAACATGGTCTGGGCAATGCTCAATGCAGGAAGCCAAAGCAAAACAGATCTGAGAGACAGTTTTCCAACTTCCTCTTGACTCCTTTTGGCACTGAAGTGCTCACCACCCATGATGGAATGCTTTCCAACTCCTTGGTTTTGGTGTTGCTCCCATGAGAAAAGCCAGCCCCTGTCCAAGGTTTAACCTCTGACCCCACAATGAATTGAACCCCAATCCACAGTCTTCCAACTCACTGAACTATCCAGCTAGCTTCTGACTCCATATGCTGAACCTAAGTGGACAAGATTCCTGGAGAAGTCTATCACAGGTTACAAACCATGATGGAGATGTGTAATTTCCAGGCTTAAAACCAGGGTACTTCAAGGGCCAGATGTAGGGGAGTGGTATGAAGATACAGATATCTAGTCTCGTGCGCTCCCATTGGCATTTGGTGGGGCCACTGTGAGATACAGGAAGCTGGACTAGATGGGCCTTTAGCCTGATCCAGCATGGCTCTTCTTATGTTCTTATGTTCTTAAGTAGAATGAAAATAAGGTTATTCTCTGCTGAATTTGACTTCATTCTAAATTACAGTACTGTATATGGTTTTAGTTCTGAGGTTGAACTAGTGTGTTTGTTTATTTGTTTCTGGATTTTGGACTTTTTTTTCTTACCATCCTGCAGTTGGGTATCTTTCAGAATACATCTTCACATTTTAATTAGTATTTAAACCATGCAATCCAAATGTTACTTCTGACTACAGATGGGCTTGAAACAAAAAAGGAAACATAAAAGGAAATTGTTTCATTAAGTAACAAATTATTTCTTTAGAAAACAAAATGGTAGGATGCATTTTGTTGTGTTGTGTTTTGTAATGAAATGCAATTTCCCCCCACGAGAATGAAATGATTTGTCCTAGGGGAAATGGCAGGGGAGCTTCCTCAATCTCTTCCCTGTAAGCTGCTAATTTTGGAAAGATTTGGGGGTCAGCGGGCTGAGATATTAAGCTCCAAAGAGGGTGCCCCTAGGAAAAATATATTTCTAATTGAAATCAGAACTTCAGAAGCCAAGCCGTGGACGAGCGATAATGCCGCCATGCCTTGGCTTCCAATCCCAATGTGTACTCCAATGTGTACATGTATTGACTCCTTTTAATCTTTCTTCAGAGTGAGTTATGGAGACTGTAAGTGCCAGTTAATGAGGAAAAAAAGGGGGTAGTCTACTCTGGGGATATTCTGCTCTTCTGTGCACTTCTACTGCACAGCTAGAAGAATTTAACTGAAAATTCAGAACTCTGTAACACGTTCTACATTTTGTTCCTACAGGGGGCAATCAGATGCATCAATGGGAGGTTCACAAACATGGACGTAACAGCAACATTCTCCATTATTCAGTCTGCATGCTTTCCATTATTTGGTGCTAGCCGGCATTTTCCCTTTGACACTGCAGCATGTAGCCATAATAGTTGCCTACTCCTACTCCAAAGACACCTCCGCAGTGTATAATTCCTTCAGGGGGACATTGCTGCACACTTTTCGCATTTTGTGTTGCTCTTTTCTCATATATTAATTCTATACTTAGCCCAACTTTCCTCGGGCGAATCGATAGCAACATTAGTGTCATACATGAAGTGATTTTGTTCAATTTTTTCTGGCCTTGGAAGGTTCCCCGAGGCCTAAGCAAAGCTTTTGATCTGTTCCGTCTTAAGCCCAGATCTTGCGCTCGCGTAACATAACACGAGGCATCTCATTTGCAGCAAACACAATGAGAGGCTGGGCAGTCGAAGGGGAGCCAAACCCCCTCCCCTTCCTGTCATCTGCTTATCAAGGAGGACGATAAATTACAGCTGTTTGATTCCTTTCATAAAACTACTGGTTGTGCTGTAGCGCTTGATGTGAACAAATGAATAGCTGACACAAAGCAAAGTTACTGGCACGGGACATTTTCGAAACCATCTGTAAAAGCTCGGAAAATCCAAGGATTTGCCTCGTCTTGTTAGAGCTGCATTTAATTCTGCTAGTGGAAAACCCATTGGTATTCCTTCTGCTTTTTTTAAAACTTAAAAAATATCAAAAGAAGACCGAAACAACCCCCAGCTCCTCCTTTCAAACAAACAGGTACAATTATTATTTCATGGCAGTTCATAGGTTTCTGGCTTGAAATGCATTTCGTTTCTAGTTGGGGGATGCAAGTTGTATCTATGCTTACCCGGGCGCATTAAACGGTGCAGGTGTTAGACCTGAGAGCTGGCACCTGGCAGTGAAATATTATGCCATCAATGTAAAATTGGCAAATGCTTTGATGTGCATTGGCAGGCAGTGAACAAAATGGAGAGGAAAAGATGATTGTGACTAGGCACAAAGCCTACGGAGGGACATTCATACCCTAGGAGTAGGCGTCTCCCCAAGGGCCTTCATGGACTTCCTGCCCTATCTCTCCAATATATGCTACAGCCAGTATCCTGTTCAATTTACTGCCTGTGTCACTGCAAACATGGAAGTGGCTGTGACGATGTAGAGAATCTGGTTGCCTGCCTGCTGGAGGAGCTGCTCATATAATAGATCGTGCAAGCAAACAACAGGTGACCTGCCATTTCTGGATCACCCCATCACTCTGAACTTTTCTCCTCTTCCACCTGCACTGGGCCTGGAAACAATCAGCCCACCTGGAGACTTTGAGAAGTGTCACCGTTTCCGGAGATGCCAGCAGTTACCGTGAGACCCTGACAATCCTAATCTCCATTTGTTGTTGGTAGGTGCCACCAAATTGCTTCTGACATATGGTGGACCTGTCGATTACAAAAGGTCCTGCCATCAACAGCCATACTCGGGTCTTGCAAACTCAAGGCCATAGCTTCCCCTAGGGCAGTGGTGGCGAACCTTTGGCACTCCAAGATGTTTGGGACCCCAACTCCCACAGACCTTTGTCACTGGCAATCTAGGCTAGGAATTCTGGGAGTTGTTATCCAAAACATCTGAAGTGCTGAAGGTTCGCCACCACTGCCCTAGTGAGTTAACCCACATCACTTTTCCTAACACCTTCAGCATTTCCCAGCATTATTGTCTTTTCCAGTGAGTCTTCTCATGATCTTGATAAGGTTAGTCACTTTAGCTGCCACCAGCCTGATGCAAACAACAACCTACTTATTTACCTTTCTGGCAGTCCATGGTATCCATAAAGTTCACCTCTGCCACCATATTTCAAACAAATGGTTCCCTTCTCCCCATCAACTCTCTTTACAGCCCAGCTTTCACACTGGTACATGATGATTGGAAATACAAGAGTGTGGATGAACTTGCTCTTGGTCTCCAGTGAAGCATCCTTGTACAGTACTTGGTGGTCTTTTCAAATCTCTTCATGGCTGCCCTTCCGAATCTCAGGCTTCCTTTGATTTCTTGGCTGCAGTCTCCATCTCTGGATTGATACTGAAACAAGGGGCAATTTCTTGATTGTCAATATCAATGTCATGCCATCTTTCTGTGGTCCTTTTTTAATTTTCTTAATGTTCAGTCTTATTTAACCTTCATTAGTAGTTGTTTCAAGTCACTGTTCCTTTTTGCCAGTGATATAATGCTTTCTTCATATCTCAAATATTCGATGTTTCTTCCCCTACCTGTTATTTCTCCTTCACCTGGATTTAAACCAACTTTCAGGATGGTATGTTCTATATACAGAATTGAACAGGTAGGGAGATAATATGCAACCATGTCTGACTTCTTTCCCAACTGAAAACTATTCTGTTCCCCCCCCTCTCCTAACAGTTGTCTCTTTTCCAGAGTGTAGGCTATGCATAGACAATCAAGCGTTGTGGCATGTGAATTTGTTTGCTTGATTTCTTTCTTTGAAATATATTTTTACCCTGCCTTTCTCCTTATGAAGGACCTAAGGCCACTTACATTATTAAAAGACAATATTTGAAGCTAAAAACGGCAAGAATACACATGCTAAAAAGGGTCAGAAAATTGCCATACTAAAAGACATGAAACAAAAGCAACAACAAACCTGCATTCAAAGCAGAGAGACACCACTTTTAAAAAAGAAAATACCCTACTCTGGCAGCCAGTCCTTAAGGAACAGCTTTCCTTGAGTTCCGATATACAACAAAGATGGGGCCACCCTGGCCTCCTGTGGGGTGGAGTTCCAAAGTCTGGGAGCAGCAGCACAGAAGGCGATGTCCCCACTAAACACATCTGTGAGTATGGTAAGACCAACAGCTGGACACACTCATGATTTCTTTAGAAGGACACTCTTCTCCCTCTCACAAAATACCAGAACTAGGGTACATCCACACAAATTGAGGGTTGGGAGAGTGAGAACAGACAAAAGAATCCCCCCCCCAGCGTAAGGTTAGTTTGTGGAACTCCCTGCCACAGGATGTGGTGATGGCATCTGCCCTGGATGCCTTCAAAAGGGGATTGGACAGATTCCTGAAGGAAAAGTCCATCACAGGTTACAAACCATGACAGACATGTGTAATCTCCAGTCTTAAAACCGGGGTACTTCAAGGGCCAGATGCAGGGGAGTGGTATCAGGAGACAGATATCTAGTCTCATGCACTCCCAGAGGCATCTGGCGGGGCCACTGTGAGATACAGGAAGCTGGACTAGATGGATCTTTGGCTTGATCCTGCATGGCTCTTCTTATGTTCTTATGTTCTTATGACCATCTATAGTTTTTCATGACCCACACAGGCAGACATAGGTGTAATCAATAAATCCCAAACTGATTTTCTCCTGAAAGTATTGATTTACTCTTCAGTACCAATATATATTTCCAATATGATCTCTACTATCTCTTGTTTTTCTGAATACAGCTTGAAAGTGAGGCCCCTTTATATAACTTCTCTTTATTACCTTTCCATCATTATTTAAAGAAATCTGTGATCCTTGCACCTCTTCTGTTTAGTTCTTCGTTATATTGTTATTGTCTTCTCTTTATTTTACCCTGATGAGATGATATATCCCCTTGTTGATTTTTCAGCATCCCTAATCTAAGTTTACATTCTCCTTTAAGTTCTTGAATCCCTTTGAAAATGTCACTTGCTTTCACATTCTTGGTTGTTCTCTTCTATTTCTTTGTAGTGATTATTAGAACAGTTCTTGCAACAAGACAGTAGTAGTAACTTAAAAATGGCATTTGGAATATTTATGCTATGTTGACACCTTCTACTTTTGTTTATTCTATGTCTTTTGCTCTTAATTCTCTTTAACAATTTTAAAAGTCTCATCTGTCAGAGTTCCCCTTGCCTTCAAGCCACAGGAAAAATCTTTTTACATTACTGACAGCACTATTTGTACCTGCTGTTTGTTTCCCCCTCCCCAGCAAATGATAGTACTTTCGTACCTTGGGGTCTCATCTTCCAACACTCTACTTGTCTCATTTAAGATCGTCTCAACATAGGGGCTTCAAAGTATAAACATTTCAAAATGGCTTACTGTTTCCTTCTTTCTGCATAGTATTAATAACAGCTAGCTTGAGTGTCATTAATTATCACTGTCATTATATTTGAAATATTCTCTACCACCTTCTATCTTGTATACCTTTAAATAAGGTTTGGAGATGGAATAAGGAATGAGCAAGATTATCTTTCTTGTTTCTCTCCATAAACATTACTTAACTATATTATGGCCAAAATCCCATTGCATAGTAAATCACACCAGAGTAGGCCCACTGATTCAATGGGGATTTAGTGAGTTCTTCCATAAATTCCATTGATTCAAATGGACCTACTCTAACTACAACTTACCTTGCTAAAGCTAGCCAGTGAAAGTCAAATTTGAATCAGTGGATTTTATAGAAGAGTTCTCTCACCAAATCCCATTTGATTCAATGAATCTACTCAAGTAAAATTTACTATGCATTGCAAAGCAATAAAATATTATTTATTTATTTATTTATTTATTTATTGCACTTTTATACCGCCTATTTCCCAGTGGGACTCTAGGCGGTTTGCAATAAAAACAACCAGTAGCAGCTATATTTGGTCACATAAATTCCAAAATTTATGCTTGTGTAAGAGCTTAATGCAGTGGTTCTCAACATTCCTAATGCTGCAACCCTTTAATACAGTTCCTCATGTTGTGGTGACCCCTTGCTCTCCTTGGAAGAGGCCACAAGCCCCCTTTGGCAGGCCACTGCCGCAGGGGCCACAGAGAACTTCCCTCTACAGGCACCCCCTCAGCCAATCGCAGACTCCGGTGCCATTGACTGGAACTCACTCTCGCCCCCCTTCTTCCCCCTCCTCCTCCAGACCGAAGCCTTTTTCTTCACTGGCTGATGGCGACCCCTGTGGAATGGTCGTTCGACACCCAAGGGGGAGCTGGAAGGAACTCTATGGACCATTGAGGCCAGCCTCTGTCAAGGGAGTATAGTGGAAGACCTTACAAAAAGAAGTCTGAGAGTGGATATGATAGCTATGTTTATTTGAAAGGATGTCATATTGAAGAGGGGACTGGTTTGTTTTCCATGGCTTCAGAGGTTAGGACGCGGGGCAATGGTTTCAAACTACAGGAAAAGAGATTCAATTTAAACATTAGGAAGAACTTCCTGACAGTTAGAGCTGTTCAGCAGTAGAATATGCTGCCACAAAGGGTGGTGGAGTCTCCTTCTTTGGAGGTTTTTAAGCAGAGGCTGGATGGCCGCCTGCCGGAAATACTGTGACGGGGGTTCCTGCATTGCAGGGGGTTGGACTGGATGGCCCTTGAGGTCTCTCCCTACTCTATGATTCTCTGACTCCAAAGCCAGAGACCTAAACTACTGAGCTCTCCAGCATCTGAAGACCTATAGTTGGAGAAAGATGCTCTGGAAAGCAATCAGGAGAAAAAACATGGTGTGTGTGTGTGTGTGAGAGAGAGAGAGTGTGTGTGTGTGTTTGTGTGTCTCTCTCTGTGTGTGTGTGTGTGTGTGTGTGTGTGTGAGAGAGAGAGAGAGAGAGAGAGAGAGAGAGAGAGAGAGAGAGAGAGTTGATTTTACAGTCAATTACAGTCAATAAAGTTGAGTTGTCTGCTAGTTTAGTGAGGCATTGTGGGAGGCAGTCGTTCCAGACACTGAAATAAAGCTCATTGGATGCCAGACTTCACCCCAAAAGGCTTCTGGGCTAGCTGAGAACAATAAACTGGAATACACTTTGAATCTCCATTTGGAAAAATACAAAACAACCCTTTGAAAATTGAAATGGCAGGCTGTCTCTATCCAGTGCAAGGCTTGCGATCCCCTTTATAAGAAGAGACTGCCGTCTTCTAGCAATTTCTGTCCTTTCACATATGGAGAATATTTCAGATGTTGGATGAGATAAAGAAAGGCAACAGAAGTCAGTTTGAGTAGCTTCCATTATTGGACGAGAGCAGACAAACCTTCTAAAGATTAAGGCTGTGTTGCAAGGGGATATGTCTGCATCCTACATTGGTGGATACTACTATTGAACAATAAAGGGCAGAAAAACATTGTATAGATAGCCTTAGGATAGAGCTCCAAGTACTGTACATTAATGATGTAGAAGAATGCTTTAGCCAGACTTCTGTGTTTCAGAAATAAGATTTTTATGGACACTTGGATTTGATTTATTTTATTTGAAAGCTTTATATGCTGGCTTTCTCCAAAAGGATTCAAGGCAGCTTACAATATTAACAGAAACAAAGTTAAAAGTGAATATAATTATTGCAATATTAAACAGGCATTAAGCAGCGGTCGCATTTAAAATAATAAGACTAATATTAAAAACACAAGTGAATCAACAGAATGAAATAATCCCTGTGGATCCCTAATAGAGATGGGCACGACTTAGCGGTATTTCCGTTTCCGTTTCCGTTACTCGTTTCCGTTACTCTACGGAAACGGAAACGGGAATTACTCCGCCAGACTTCGAGCTCGAACCGACGAACGAACAATTTGGTCTGATTTGTCGTGCTCGTTACTTGCATCGCGCGATCGCGCGCGATGCCAAGCGGCACAGAAAAAAAAAGTTTTTAAAAGTTAGCTTGACTAAGGGCACTCACTCAGTAGGGCACCTACCGGAGGGGGGTTTCTGGTCTGGAGGGGGGGTGTCCCGGCTTCCCCCCCTCCGTCCTGGGCTGCTCTGGTCTGGTGGGACTCGCTGCAGGCTCGCAAAAAGCCCACTCTCGCCGAGACGCCGACGGCCGCCGCAAACGCAAGCGGCACGGACGGCGCAGGAAAAAACTTTTTTAAACTCTCCCCCGGGTCTCCCCCTCACCCATTCCCGGGCCAAAAAGCAGGCGGAAAATGCCCGCTTGACTAAGGGCACTCACTCAGTAGGGCACCTACCGGAGGGGGGTTTCTGGTCTGGAGGGGGGGTGTCCCGGCTTCCCCCCCCCTCCGTCCTGGGCTGCTCTGGTCTGGTGGGACTCGCCGCAGGCTCGCAAAAAGCCCACTCTCGCCGAGACGCCGACGGCCGCCGCAAACGCAAGCGGCACGGACGGCGCAGGAAAAAACTTTTTTAAACTCTCCCCCGGGTCTCCCCCTCACCCATTCCCGGGCCAAAAAGCAGGCGGAAAATGCCCGCTTGACTAAGGGCACTCACTCAGTAGGGCACCTACCGGAGGGGGGGTTTCTGGTCTGGAGGGGGGGTCCCGCCTCCCCCCGTCCTGGGCAGCCGGACTCGAGTCGCCTCGTCGCCATGCCATGCGGTGCGGGCGGGGGATCGAAAATGGGGCGGCGAATGCAATATTTTTTTTGAAATCGTGGTCCAAAAACACACAAGCACAACAGAAACACGCGGAAATGTATGAACTGCCAGATTTTTCACAGTAGCAGTGGTTTTTTTCTTGCAACAAAATGTCTCTCCTCTCCTCCTGTGTCCTCCATTGATTTTATTTTATTTTATTTTATTTTACACCTGCGCAGTGTGCAATGATGGGCTGGCCCAGTGGCCTGGCCAGCCTTGTGGGAGGGGACGACCATGCAAATTTTTGGAGCCATCTCACCAATCGCATGGCCACTTGGCCACTGAGACTTCTGGGATGTGCCAAAAAGCCCCCTAAAACTTGCCCTAGCCCCCTAACCCGCTAACCCTAATCCTTGACTCCTTACCCATACGTCACAGACTGTCTTCTTAGTGGGTCAGAGAGGCACCCAGAGGTGCAACCCAATAGCCCACCATAACCTTACCCATCATTAGCCTAACCCTAGCCCTAACCCTAATCCACCTTAGCCCATAGCCAGATCGACTTGCATTGCACTACACATGCTAGTACGATTCCCTTCTTTGTGGAACATGGCAGGTGCGACACGCTCCTCGTACCAAGGGACCAGGTGCTTGAGCAGGTGCAGTGGCACCGCCTGGCCTGGCGACACGCTCGTACCAGGGTATCAGGTACTTGAGCAGGTCTCACTGCCTGCAACTGGTATGCATAACCATATGGTTGTGCATGCCATTTTGCAGCAGCAGCAGGTGAGGATGGGAGACCCCCATGTTGAGGGGTCTCTTGGAGCCTGCTGCTGCTGTCCCTTCCTTTATAGCGGGCCGGCGGAGGCACCCACCCCACAGAGGTGCCTCCAGGAGCCCGCTACCCCCCCCAAAAAAACCAGTATAACGATAACGAAAAAAACGAAAAACGAAACGACTAATTTTTTCCGATTTTTCGCGAAAACGGAAACGAAACGACTCGGACCCTTGCCGAAAAAGAAAACGAAAACGAAGTTTTTTTCCTGAGTCGTGCCCATCTCTAATCCCTAACACCAATCACAACAGAAAGCAAGCTCATTTGCAAATGAGATGAAGAGATAAAAATTGTTACAGTGGACTCTAATGCTTTCTGTGGCTGAAAAATTTCCTTTTCTACTGATGAGTTATTTACAGTGTCTGTTCCTCCCCTCCTTTTGGTATTCAAATTGTGAAACAAATTGGCTGCAATGCAAGCACAAGTTCCACGTTGTAATACCGCCAAAAAGGCACAAAACAAGTTGAGGAGCCATGATAGCCATCACAAAAAAAAAAAAAACAAATACAAAAATGGAACAGGTGATACTTTGAGGTGTGTAGGTGAGCTGTGACTTGTCTTTGAAGGACCTCCCTTCATTTCGGATGCAGCCTAAGAACATCTCAGCTCCAAGCCTCAAACTAAAAAAAACTGCCTGGCATTCCCCCCCCCCCCCATCTTGCCAATGCCTTTACATCTAAGAAATTACTCCAGGGAAATCCATCTTTTGCCATGTTTTAACCTATTGGTACTGATGAAGAGGGTTTCGCCCTCAAAATATTAGCAACGTTTTTGTTAATTTTCTAGTAGCCTAAAGGTATCACCTGTTCCACTTTTGTATTTGGAAAGGCACAGCAATCTAATTCTTCGCCTTTTCAGATGGCTTAATAAAAGCGTTACCACAACATGAATTTTAAAAATGGTGCTCCACAGGGAGCTATTTGGGGCGAATACTGATTTTTAAAACAGCATGTGGCTACAAATCCAATTGCTTTTATAGTGGCAACCTTAAAAGAGAAAGAAACAGCCAAGTAGAATAACAGAGAGTACATTTTCCCTTTCTAGTCTTGTGTGACACTGGTTCTTCCCACCATGAACAGCTACAGGGATGTGGATACCTGAAACCTCTGCAGAGAGAATGACAGGGGAAGAAATCATTTTGGATTTTGCAAGTTGTAGGCATGCTGGGGCCTGACTAAGTGGCAGTGGCAGAGGGATGTGGGAAATGCTACAGGTTTGGGGCAGACTGAGTTTCATTTCTCCCTGTTGACCACATTGAAAGTACAGGAAATGCAAATTATCCCCGAGTTCTTTATTCACAATATGTAATTTTTCCTTCCCAACAGAGAGCTTTCTACATTTAAAAACATGAATCCTTTTTTACTGGTTCAAAGTGTGTGATTGCTCGGAACCAGAAAGGAAAGAATAATTGAGATCATGTGCACACAGGTACAAAGTGATGCACATTCTCACTCAGCACACAAATATATAAACATAAACAGTACCAGCACTCACCTCTCTCTGAAAAGCCTCTGCCCCAAGACCATATTTGAACAGCTTCTCCCCCAGCAGAGCTCCTGTTTGTTTGCTTGCTTGCTTGTTTTGATGGTTAGTTTGTTTTATTAGTTTAGCAGGGTCTATGGTTGGCAATATAAGATGAGGAAATGAATAAACTGAAGAAGGAAAGCCTCCTTAAGCTAATTTATTTGAACCGCACCACCTAGAGGTGCTTCAATAGCACTGGAGTTAAAAAACTTTGACTCTTCTGCTGTGCGGTCAGGTCACATAAATCAGAGAACCAACCCCACCCTGTGCAACCTTACCCTAAGAAAATGCAAGTTTATTTGCATTTTCCTTGCTCTTTAGTTGCACCTCAGTGGTTTTTCAGCATGTTTATAAAGTTGAGGAGCCAAAACCACAAAAATGAAGAGAGAAAGAGAATGAACAAGGTGCAAAATATGTTGCCTTAAAGAGTAACACATTTGATTCAGTGAGAAATTTTGTGGATCAAATTCTTCTTCCTTAGTCATTTGGATTAAGAAAGACTCACAGTACAATGTATCTGCATTACATCTTCTTCCCCAAGAAACCAGGGGGATAATCCCCTAGAGGTCCAGCTATGGGCATAGAGATGTCTAGAAGTTGCTCAACGCTGTTTTAAGGGCACCTTGTAAGAAGCAGAAGAAGGGGAGGTGAAAGACAGTGTGAACTACAATAAGGTGGAGCAGTGCAAGTACATAACAAGCCCTGTTATCCTCCAGGGACTTGGTGGGTTGAAAGAAGACTTCCATTCAATGGAACAGAACTCCAACAAGTGAAGCAAATGACCCAAACTGGAAGGTACTGGCAATAATAAAAAGAGATAATCAGATGTGATGGAGTATTATACTCCCTCCTGCCTTTTCTAGTTTTCTGGGTAGATTGTCATTCTCACCACTCTCTTCCTTCCTCCTTTTGATAATGAAATCACTCTCTGTTTTCTTCTAACTCTTCCATCTTAGCTGGAGGGGGGAAGATAATACATGTGCACAGACCAGCATACATAAAAAGCCATTTTAAGGCTCTTTTGTAAATTAAGTTACAGGTCTTTCCTTTAAAGCGTTTCCTCATCTTTTTGTTTTACTATTATGCTTCAGGGTAGTTCTCTTCAAGGAGTCACAAGTGCAGCAGTAGGCTGTTGGGCATTGCATGTAAAAATAAAGAATTATCTTAACCACACTAAGGGAGTAGGAGGCACATGGTCTCTGACCCGCACCAGCTGTTAATAAATGTTGCAGTATTTCAGACAGAATCTTTCCAGGTGGGAGAAATTCTGGGCTGGGAAAGGGGGGGGGGTGGCATTCAGGTGGTAGCCTAGACATTTGAATTTGTCCCAAGCATTGTCCTGGAGGCAATGATTGGTCTTGAACTGACCTTGAGATAAGGATGCACGCAGTCGCTTGAGTTCAGACATTCATGCATCTTATTATTTTCGTAACCCATTTGCACTTGCCGCTTTTCACAGCAACACGACAACCCATGGGTGTGATGGGGGAAAGAGAGGTGGGGTGACTTTTAGATTGGAATGAACAGATCTGAAGCAAACAATCACATTTATAATTAAAATGTGGCAACTAGGGGTGGGCACAAAATGAAAAATTAGTGTTTCGTTTCGTTTTGTTTCCATATCCATTTTGATTCATTACTTAAAAAAAATTTAAAATAGTTTCGTAAGTGATTTTAGCTCAGCCCCCTCCCCCAATCTGAAAATATTTGGGGGTATTGGGGCTGAGTTATTAAGCTCTAAATGGGGTGCCTCTAGGAGTCTGTTTTCCTAATTAGAATTGGAAAGAAGCCAAGCCACTAAAATCACTTCCTAAAAATTGCTTTTGGAAGGTACCCTTGCTACTTTAGTGCCCCAAGGTAAGTAATTTATGAAAATGTTCAAAAATGTACACTCAAAATTATTTTTAAAAACATGCAATCAAAATTTACTTACTTTGGGGCTCCAAGATAGCAGGAGTACCTTCCCGAAGAGATTTTAGGGAACCCCCTGAAATCTGGATAGGTTTGGGGGTAAGGGGACTTAGTTATGAAGCTCTAAAGTAGCTTGGGGTAGTTAATTGGCAAAGTGTGCTGGCAGGGTGGAGGCAATTAGGGAATTTACTCTATGGTATTAGGGAGTTTATGGTATTAACTCCCTAATGGCCTAAATATGTAATCAAGTAAATTTTGATTACATATTTTTAAAAATAATTTTCGAGTGCATATTTTTTAAAATAAATATGCACTCAAAAATTACTTACCTTGGGGCACCAAAGTAGCAGGGGTACCTTCTAAAAGTGATTTTAGGGAACCCTGTGAAACTTGGAGAGGTTTGGGGGTAAGGGGTCTGAGTTATTAAGCTCCAACCAGGGTGCCCCTAGGAGACTCCCCCCCCCTAATTGGAATAAAAAAGAAGCCAATCCCAACCTCTGTGAGCCTGCCCAGGAGGATACTGTGGTCGACAGTATCAAAGGCCGCAGACAGATCGAGGAGGACCAACAGGGTAGAGCAACCCCTGTTGGCCATCCTCAAAGGTCATCTTGCAATGAGACCAGGTGTGTTTCATTCCCATCCGGGGCCTAAATCCAGATTGGAATTGGATCAAGGATGCAGAACTAAACAAAACAGGGTCTCTCATTTTGTTAGCTTACGATTTTATCTGCGTAAAAGCATACCAATCTAAAAAAAAAGTGGACAGCTCTACATGTACCACCTGTGGCTTGTGGAAATTAGAACAAGGCCACGCTTTACCATTCACCACGGAAACGGGAGGGGACAAAACAAAGAGCAAAAGGCTTTAATTGTATGAAAATTTTGTTGTGAGTCTTGAAACCGACAACTATAGATGAGCACGGAAAGAACAATTTTTCCTTTCCATTTCCGTTTTTTCATTTCGTTAGCTAATGAAACAACAAACAAATTTTGTCTTTAAAATGAAACGAAACGAACAGAAACACCGGAAATTTTGTCGTGCGTTTCGTTTCCGTTACTGCAATATGAGTGAATTGCTTAAAATCCTAAAAAAAATCACAAAAAAATTGAAATAAATGGTAACGAAATGGTAACAAAATGAACAAAAATGAAAATGAAGAAACGGAAACGAACAAAAACGAAAATGAAGAAAAACGGAAACGAACCAAAACGGACCCTCCAAACGACAAACGAAATGCCATTTTTTTATTCGTGCCCATCTCTACCGGCAACATCTAAGGAGCTCTTCAGATTGGGTTTCAGGGGAAAAAATCATCTTACTTTCTAACCAAATGTTCTTTAAAAGCAAACAAAGTCAGGTCGCTCTGTCTGTTAGGGTGGCAGGATTTATGTAGGTGTTTTTTTGAGCTGTGTTTAAGGGCCTATTTTTTCATCCCAGGAAACAATAAATTGAGAACTGGTGGTGGCGGGTGGGAGAATTAGTTTTATGGATCACAGCTTCCCAAATTATTCAGCTGGCCTGGCCAGGGACCCTGCTAGCAAGGGAATTCTTGCACTTGTCCAAAAATAGAACATTTCCAAGGTGTGGATAAACTGCACACAAGCAAAGGGTTTTAAATGCATATATTGTACTTTCCCCATATCCCATTATAATTACTGCCATGGATAGAGATGCATCCTTTTGTGTGCAATTTTTGACTCCAGTTTTCAGAATTCTCTGACAGATTTAGGATTTGCAACCCACAAACCTGAAACTGGATGAGTAGTGAAACGTTGCGATCCTACAAAAAATAAGTGGTCCATTCAACTGCAATTATTTACATTATTCAAGTAAAGGATGGTTAAGCCAACTTCCGAAGCTCTTCTCTGGGAAGGAAACCAGGAGTGTTCCTTTGCATTTGTGGGCGGCAGTTTGACTAGAATTAAGTTTATAAGGAGCCCTGTGGTGCAGTGGTTAAATGCCTGTACTGCAGGTAAAACTGTGCTCTCATGACCTGGGGTTCAATCCCAGGGAGCTGGCTCATGGTTGACTCAGCCTCCCATCCTTCCGAGGTCGGTAAAATGGTTACCCAGCTTGCTGGGGGGGGGGGAGCAATATGTAGCCTGCTCACTGTAATTAAACTGTAAACCGCCCAGAGACTACTTGAAGTGGTATGGGGCAGTATATAAGCAGAACACTTTTTAATAAAATAAATAAAATAACTAATATTTTAATGGCTTCAAATTTAATATCTCATCCAATTGGAATAATGGCTGGTCCCAAGGCCTCTCTGTATGCCTCACATGTAAAAGTAACAATTGACTAACGGTGCAAATATGAGGAATTGGAATACAGAGATTTGAAAGAGGACAAAGTTATCATCCTGGACGACAAAATCTATAGGCAGAATCTGCCTTCCAGATGATAACACATGGCTTTGGGACTACAGCATCGATAGCCCTGTGGGGAATTCTGGTAATCCAATGAGTGAATTTCCAAGCTCAGAGGGGAAAGTATGCATGAAACCACAGATCAAAGATGCTTCATGGACTGACAGATCTGTACCTAAGGGTGTGGCTACAGTGGAGAGCTGAATCCGAAAGATTCACCTTGGGTTCAGTTTGATTTGAAGCCTGTTCCCCATTGGATAGTTCAGCGGCTTAGATTTCTGGCTGCAGAGCCAAGTGGTTGGGAGTTCTATACCTCACCGTACCTCCCTGAAAGGACTTGATTATCCATAGGGTCTCACCCTGATCTGTGGTTTATTATTAGTGCTTGAACAGGATGCGATGCGAGTCACATTCCAGCCCACGACAGCCCCTCCTTCTTTCCTGTCAATCTTTTTATGGCAATAAAAAAAAGCTACAAAAGGGGCCCCCTCCATTTGTGAGTTCATTGAAATGTATGCCTGCGTGCAAACACACACACACAATTCACTATGGGATCACCCCTCCTTCTCCCTGCCTTTCTCTCTAACCGAACTTCTTGCAAAAAGTTCAGCTCCAGTCTCCCTCCTCCCGTCTGGGCTCCAGCAGAGTGAAAACATTCATGACTTTGAAATGCACAGAAACACACCGTTGGGATTCTTAACTCCACCTCTCGGATTGGAACTCTTTCCCCCACAGAGGTATCTTTTCTTTGATAAAAGAGAGAAGGAGAAAATAATATTCTAAGGTATGTTGGCGATGTGGTTGGGAAATGGGATCCAACTTTTGTACGCATGGAAGGGGGTTGAACTGGATGGCCCTTGAGGTCTCTCTTGCACATCCTTCCCCCCCTACCCATCCCAGTTGGCTCCCCAACTCAAAAGCCACTGTGTGCTGCCAGGGTCTCCCTTCTCAGGAGGTTGTCCAGTCTGGACATTCAAAGGCTTTGCAGCAAGAATCCTTGTCCAGTCTCCTTATATGAGTGGTCAGCCTGCTGGACCAGATGAGACAGGGAAGTCTCTGCTACTGCTTGGACTGTGTCACGACGCACGGACTCTCACGCACAGGTAAGTTCAGGCTTTCACTGCAAACCCAGAGCCAAACCCCAATGCAGGAAATCAAAAGTAAATCAGAGACCAGGAAACCTATAACAAGGTCATGCCTAGCAGAGTACAAGATCAACAGTCCAGGGGTCAAAGCCAAAATGCCAATAGTAGCTTATAGAGATGGGCACGAAACAAAAAAAGGTGTTTCGGTTTTTCGTTTGTCATTGAGAGGTCTGTTTCGGTTCGTTTCCATTTGTCATGAATTTTTGGAAAAATTTCATTACCGTTTTTTGTTTTTTTCGTTTGTCGTTTCTACCCGCTTTTTGCGTGATTTTTAAAGCATTTCCGTGCGCAGGCATCCCCCAATGCCCCAGACCAGAGGGAAAACACTAAAAAATATGGATGCTGGCAGAGACACAGTATAGACTAGGGACGCAGGGAGGCTGCAAAGGCAGCGGCGGGCGTTGCCCAGGGTGCAAGGCAGCCGCAGAGTGACTGCACTGTGGGGCAAGGGAGGGTACTCACCGAGAGGTATGCAGCACGCACACACACAGGGAGGTTGCAGGACTGAAGCTAGAGTCGCAGAGATAGCAATCCTACCCTAACTCCCAGCAGACACTGCAAGGAGGACAGGGGCTGCCAGAGCTTTTTATGCCCTCTGTGGCTGCCAGACCTGCCCGCCCAGTCTGCAACCTGGGCATGCTATTGGTTGAACATGATCCCATCACATGGCTTGCCTCCATTTTGTGGCTGGTGGCGACATCCATTTTAAAGGGAAAAGAAAAATACATTGCGATGGGAGAAGACAAAAACAAACGTTTTAAGGACCCCAACCCCCCCTGGTAGGTATTATCAGACAATATAAATAATTATCACTGCATTTTTACGGATGACCAGGGCATTTTTTAACATTTAAAACAGCTCATTTCATTAACAGAAACGAAACGTAATGACCACAATTTTCGTGGTTCTGTTTGTTTCGTTTTATTTTCATCACAATTTTTGTTTGTCATTTCGTTACGTAATGGAAATGACAAACAGTAACGAAAACGAAAAAATGTTTGTTCCGTGCCCATCTCTAGTAGCTTATGCCAGGTCCATGGAGAGAGACAAAGTCCAGAGCCAAGAGAAACGAGGTACAGGGTCACACCAAGCAGGAACAAGGATCAAGCAGGGAAGCAGTAACACGTCCTCCTACGTTGCTCCCACAATTTGCCTCAATCCCGAATGCTTAATTTATCTCTCCAGAGAGCACAATAACTTCCCCAGAAAATAACCTTGTCAAAACTCAGGAATCCCTATGTGTAGATGCCTATGGCTCAGATATAGCTTATCTCTGCTTCTCCTGGTTGTAAGTCTTTAGTTGTCTTCGACAAGCAGCCCTCTGTAGGGGTGGAGAATCCCCTGAAGATGCTGAATCATTCCGGTGCAGCTGCTGGAGGAACTGACAACCCTGAAACCCCATCTGGGGCTTCTTCAGGCATTATTAACTCTTCAGTCTCTGGAATAGGTTCTAGCAGGGGCTGGACAGACTGGACAGTTGACAGAGAAGGAGGACCCAGGCAGCACACGCTGGCTTTTGAGTGGGGCAGCCGGCTAGGAGTGCAGTGGTGGGTGTCAAAGCCAGGGGTGAAGGAACCCTGGAAGTATTGGCAGAAGCAGGGACACCTTTTGCCGAGGCTTGCAGGGAACAGGTGAAGGGCAGTGCTGTGGTTCCGCTGGAGGCCCTGGAAGCGCTGTAGATACAGCCTTCCTATGCTGCTACTTTTTTCTTCAGCAACACAAGAGCCCTGTGGTGATTCTTGAGCTCTATCCCTAAACTCTTCAGCTCTTGAAAGCTTGCTCTTTGTTTGTCCCTGCCCTACCTCCCAAGATGCTCGTGTGTTCCAGTTAGTAGTTCCTGCCTTGCCTCCAAAGACTCCTGCATTTTCCAGTTAGTTCCTGCCTTTCTCCTTGATTGTTCCTGGCCTTGCTTCCAAAGACTCATGTGCTCAAATTTCTCTTCCAACCAACAGAGATATGCTGGGTTTTTTTTTTGGGGGGGGGGGCAGGATTTGGGAGTTGTCAAAAAAAAAAGTAACTTCCCCAAGTTCCATTAATAATTGGTTTAGCATCGATTAATAAATGGCTGTGCCAATCTCTAAGACATCTGCTAGCTAGATTTCAAGACAGGGAAGAGAGCAAGAAGGATCTGGTTTGTTTTCCACATTTTCTGAGAATAGGACTCAGGGAAATGGTTTCAAACTGCGGGAAAAGAGGTTCAATCTGAACATTAGGAAGAACTTCATGACGGTTAGAGCTGTTAAGCAGTGGAATATGCTGCCACGGAGGGTGGTGGAGTCTCCTTCTTTGAAGGTTTTTAAGCAGAGGCTGGATGGTCACCAGTTGGGAGTCCTGCGATGGGGGTTCCTGCGTGGCAGGGGGTTGGGCTTGGATGGCCCTTGAGGTCTCTTCCAACTCTAAGATCCTATGATCCTATGATTCCTTTATGGGGTCGCACCATCAGAACAAGATCCTCAAATTTGCAGGGACATGAGAAGACAGTTGAGAGATTTTCCAGTCTGAATTATCAGAGCCCTGTGGGACGTCAGGATGAGTACGAAAGGAGCCTGACATGGCGGCCCTGTTACTTAGGGAAATATGGCCCCAACCGATGGCTCCCAGTGGCCAAGGGCCTTGTCTGTGGCAAATAAACCCTGGAAACTACTGCAGCATGAAAAGTTTAACCAGTGAAGAAGATTACCTGTGGGTGATGCCTTTGGAAGTGGCAGAAAGTGGGGTGGAGAAGGGTCTAGGATAGTGGTGGCGAATCTTTAGCACTCCAGCTGTTTTGGACCACAACTCCCTGAATCCCAATCCTAAATTGCTAGTGACAAAGGACTGTGGGAGTTGTGGTTCAAAACATCTGGAGTGCTAAAGGTTTGCCACTACTGCACTAGGAGATGCTTACCCCTTGTTCCCTGTGAATTTTGGGGAAATGACCTCCCACAAGGACACAAGTGCCAAAAGCTTAAACCACTCTGCATCCTTAACTTCCTAGGAACTATCCTCTGAAGAAAAAAGAACACACACACACACACACACACAAAACCACTGCCTTAGTTTTCTGGCTTATGGGTGGATGGAATAGCTGATTGTGTTCTTCATGGATATGTTCTACTCAGTTGTATGGAGGTAAAAACATGGGTTCTTCAAAAGGATTTCTCTCTCTTTAAACTACTGTATTCTGCACTGATGTTATTTGTATTCTTCCTTCTCCCCCCACCAGCCATAAAATGTCCCTCTTGTGTGTCTTAGTCCAGTGCTCTTCCCTACTGTGATTTTCTCCTCCTTTTCACTGCTTCTGAAGGCATGGTTATTATTTAATATTACCAGGTATTGAGAAGCGAGGTTCAAAACGATGCAGTTTCCCATTTGAAGCTTATGTCTGTTGTAAGGGCCTCCCGGGTAGAAGCGTCCCGTTATCACTCAAAACAGTCACAGAAATCTCAGTTCAGATGCTCCAGTAGAGAGGTTTTCAATTGTGTGTGCGATCTTGTAGGGATTTTGTCACTACAAGCCTTAGAAAGGGACAGATTTCTGAGGAAATATGGGCTTCGTTGTGTTCCAGCCTCAGAAAGTGCAGAACAGATATTTTTGGAGGGAAGTGCAAACCTGACACATTTCTTTTCCGTTCCTGCTCAGCGTGTGTTTCGGCGACACGGTAATTTTCGTATACTGTATAACTATGTAGCCCAGTTTCTGTTGCGCTAGGACATGCTGGGAGTTGGGTTCAGAGTGTTCTCTGGGCCTTAATTAATCCCCACAGAATCACCGCTGCCAAAGGAATGAATATCTGTGAGGAGTTAGACATGACTTATGGCACTCTGAAGTTCTGGAGTGCAAGGCTTGCATTTCTCCTCCATTGTACGCAGACAAGTAATGCTGGTCCTCTGCCCTGTTTTGTAGCAACACCAGATAAATATGAATTAAAATAAAATGCTCATTTCCAACGCGCATGGCAAATATGACTTTCGCTCATATGGATAGTGCAGTGTCACAATAACATGAATCAAAGGTAGCTGTGGGGTAGGAGTAACTAAGTGGATTTGTTTACATGCATTAAGTTTCTCCTCTGGCAGATTTTTGCTTTGGCCTGTGGCAGATGAGGGATCAAACTAAGTGTGCTACATTTCCCAGTTCTAATATGTCCTGATTATGCAAGAGGCAGTGAGCCATCTGTCACCTTACTAGACTACCTGCAAGTAAAAGAATATGCATCAGCGTCTACTGAACAATAGAGATGGGCACGAATTAAAAAAATGGCATTTTGTTTGTTGTTTGTCATTTAGGGGGTCCGTTTCAGTTTGGTTCCATTTTTTGCGAACTTTTGCAAGAAAATCGTTTTCATTTTCGTTCATTTTGTTACCGTTTTGTTACCATTTATTTAAATTTTTGTGATTTTTTTAAAGCTTTTAAAGCAGTTCAATGTATTGCCGTAACGAAAACGAAACGGATGACAAAATTTCTGGTGTTTCTGTTTGTTTCATTTCATTTTAGAGATAAAATTCGTTTGTCGTTTCGTTGCATAACAAAATGAAAAAACGAAAAGGAAAAGGAAAAATTGTTCATTTCGTGCCCATTTCTAGTGAACAAACTTTTTAATATTTAAAATGCTACACTTTGCACAGCTCTCCCCCATTTGGTGGCAATGTCTGGGTTCCCATGATGTTAATTCCATCTATAACAATACATGGAGTGGTGCTGGTGGTGGTCATATTTTAGAATATTCAGATGCATTAGCTTAGTTGCCCCTGGACAAACCTTACAAAGTAGGTCAATGTTATTTTGGTGCTAAGTGAAAAAGCCTGTCTCCCATTGCAGTAGCAGCTACCCAGTTTACAGTTTTTGAAAATGGAACATTGTTTGGGTTATTTTTTGCAAGGGGTGGGGAGAAGGAAACTAAGGCTATTGGAAGTTATTGTTAGCTTTGCTTTCTTCAGAGTTATTTAAACAAAGGTGGGCACCAATGGCCCTTTGATCAGTGGCTGAGGAGCTTCCAAACTGCCTTGCAAAACAGGATGAGCAACACAGACCGTTCCAGATGTTTTGTGACTTCAAATCCCATTATCCTCCAGAAGGGTCATTGGAGCTACCAGGGCTCAAGAGTGCAGTCTTGTTAGCAACAACAGTCCAAATGTTCTTTCAGAACAATGGTTCCTAACCTTGGGTCCCTGTGTGTTCTTGGACAAAAATTCCCAGAAGCCTTCACCACTCAATGTGCTGGCTAGGATGGCTGGGAGTTGTAGTCCAAGAGCATCTGGGAGCCTCTGTTTTAGAGGCTCTTGAAATCTTTCCCTCTTAAGGTGCAACCTCTGCCATTTTTTCTGTTTCTTCAGCATCTTCCTCCATAGAAAATTCAGTGGTACCTTGGATAACGACTGCCCCAGATAACGAATTTTTCAGATAATGATTTGTTATTTTCAAGGCCCCACCCACAGCCCCAGCTAGGGCCACTTTCCCCCAAATCTGCAGCCACCGCCTCAACCCAGCCTTTCAGTAGGGCCCTCCCTGGCCTATACTCCCTCCCCATTGACTCCTACCGGTTCTTAGAGTGCTCGGCGCCATCATAGGAAGAGAGGCGGGGCCCGAGGGTGGTGGGGGAAGGTTGCGCAAGTGGCACACAGCTTCTCCCGGCTTGCCTGCCCTCCCGGGTGCTTGGCGCCAGCAGCACCAGCAAAGGAAGAGAGGCAGGGGTGGGCGGAGGAAGCGCCAGAAGGGTGCGGGTTCGGCCGGGTCTGCCCGCCGCCCGGGTGCCCAGAAGCAGCGGTGGCAAAAGAGGAGAGGTGGGGGCCCCTGGAAGGAGGAGGGTGGGCGAGTAGGGGAAGGAGTGCACTTTGAAAGTGCACCTTGTAAAGAGGTCTCGGGGGAGGAGGCTTATTTGCCTCCCCCCCCCCCGGACCTCCAGAATGGATTAATGGGTTTCCCAATCATTTCAATGGGAAACCCCATTTCGGATAACGATTTTTTCAGATAAAAGTCGTTATCCACTGTATCCGTCTTTTACAGTACTAGGTAAGAAACCCCATGGGCGGTTGCTGCTTGGAATATCACAGGTGGATGGAGGAATCGGAGATGGCCACTTAATGATCCTAATCCTAAAAGATTTGGGGCCCTTGTACATTTCCCTCATGCCTGTTTCTATAATCATGTTTGCCCAGGGCAGTGGTTTCCAGCCTTGGTTCCCCTGATGTTCCTACAACCCCCAGAAATCCTGGCCAGCACAGCTACTGGTGAAAGCTTCTGGGAGTTTTAGTCCAAGAACATCTGGGCAACTAAGGTTGGGAACCACTGGCCCAGAAGCATATCCTCCCATATCCTCAATATAGCCCTTAATGGTGGGGTTATAGGGAATAGCAAAGAACTCCTGTGCTTTTCATGACTCCTAACAGGGAGACAAATAGCAGTGGAGCTGGGAGCAAGGTCCGGTTTTTGTATGTGAGACAGCATTCAAAAGCAAAGCAAAAGCAAAGTGTTCTGCTTATATACCGCCCCATACCACTTCAAGTAGTCTCTGGGCAGTTTACAGTTTAATTATGCAGGCTACATAAACTTAGGGCCTTTTTACACGACCCCTAAGATCCGCTAGTCCCTTAAATTCGGACCAGAGATCTTGAGGGTTTGTCGCTCTCCCTGCGTTCCCACCCCCTCCGCACTTCCTTGTTCTGTCTGCGTGAGGGGAGGGAGAAAAAAAGGGAGAAAAGAATGCAGTCTTACCTCTGGAGTGCCGGTGGAAGTTGCTTCGAGCCCCCCGTCACTTCCTGGTTCCTCTTAAAGGGGCGGGAGGCAAAAACAACAACAACAAAACAACAAAAAGAAGTGAGGACAGCCCGGCACTCTCCGCATCAAATTTTTTCACTCTCCCAGAGCAGGTACTTGAAAGGTGCGCTGGGTCGCGCTTAGGTGGGCGGGGTCGCACATAATTTTCTGTTAGCTCCGGAGCTGGTGGGGAAACATTTTTAAGCTCCGGAGCTGGGAGCCATTTGCAGCGGAGCTTAGGGGTCGTGTATAAATGCTCTTAGGCACCCGTCTCTAGCCATTTTAGCAGGCAGTAAAATGGAGATTAGCACCATCCCTAGAGTCGTACACGACTAGCACGCATTTGCCAGGGGGAGCATTTACCTTGACCTTTAAAGGTCACTGACATAGTATGAAGGTGACTTCAAGTAATTGCACTAGTTACTCAGCAATGTAACATCTGGAAAGACTCCTTAAGGCTTCCACTGGATACAGTGCCAGCAAGGAACATCTCAAAGATACAACCTCCCCCTTTCCCCATTGGTCCATCTTGGACCTAGCGTCATGAGACTTGGGCTCTGGCACTTGCCAGAAGTCAATCTGGGTCTAGGGTAAGGCCGGCCCCACATTCAGTTCATGCTTCCACACTAGTGTAGGCTCCCATTTGGAAGGCGATGCTTAAGTTTACTATATTCAATAACATGTGGTCCACCCCCTGTGACCTGTCTCATTATTTTGGGCTGGCTGGGCAAAGTGCTACTAACTGCAGGTATTCCTTCCTCCTCCAACAAATGCTTTTGTTAAGCAAACTGAGTAAATTTGAGTAAATGGGACACCTCCCAGTGAGGGTGGGAAAAGGAAGGAAACCAATGAGAACTCTTCCTGCACACTGGCTGTTGAGATCTAGTTGATGACACTGAGATGCACAGACAACCCCCATGGCGTCTGGGCCTCTTATCTTCCCCAATTTTCTTTTTAGAGAAATGCAGGCATGTACAAATACTTTGAAATATTTGGATACAAGTTCAATTGGATGGGCTACAGATTGGCTTGAAGTAAGCCAGGCTGTGATTTGTAAGACAGAGAGTGCAGACCGAACTGAAGCAGAAGGTAATCAGAGAGTCCTGCTCTTTACCTTCAAAATGAATCTTTGCCTATACAGTTGACCCTCGTATAACAAACGGTTTGTATAGCATAAAATCTGTACAAGATAAAAAAATTCTGGAGATAGGGGAAATTTACTTAACAGAATTGCCTATGGGGTAAATCTGTACCACATAAAAATGGTTGCGATTAGGGATTACTCAGTGCGTTCAATGCATTCCTTTGGGAAATTTGTATAAAGGAAAATTTGCTTAACAGAATTTCATTTGGAACAAATTAATTCCTTTATACAAGGTACCACTGTAAATCATTAAAGTCTGTACTATTTACGAATGTGAATGTCATCTGTCACTGTGCCCACTGTGAGAGCAGTTTTGTTCTCCTGGCCTAGTAGCTTCATTTCATGGATCATGTTGGATATCAACAGCCATTTGAACATCACCCTATAGAATTTTGCATTGGTCCACCATCCCTATTTAAGAGACTCTTTGCCGTTACACAATATTCTCCACTAGCTCAGCCCCAGAGCTGCTGCAGGAAAGGGCCACAACATCCCTCATTCCAGATTCAAGCGGTTCAAGCAAGAGGAAAGGAGCTCCCTTATTTGATCCTTGTTGATCTGTGGGCCTTGGTTGTCAGATTCCCCAAACTGCAGGTTGTGTGGTCAGCAAAGCTACCACAACATGTATGGTGAGATGATTATGACCCCAAGTGTATTGACAAGGTGAAGGGAGGTAAACCGGGAAGTTCACCACTCAAAATAAATAAGTAGTCAATTTGTTTATTTTTTTCTACAATTAACCTTTCTGCTGTTTTACCAGTTGGGATTAAAGAAGACTGAAAAAAGGAAGATAAAGTAAAACATCGGTAGTGTGAAGCAATGGGAACTGCCTGCATTGCCCTTTTAAAAAGAGGATCATGGCCATTGCCCTTTTAAGCCAGGTCCTCACTACCTTCCCTGTGACCGCTTTGAGAAACTTTTCAGTTCATGGTGTGAAAAAAGAGGTGGGATTAAAAGAGAGTATCTGGCTGTACTGACTACAACTTTCCTGTCCAGTACCTTAGTGAATTAGGAGTGGATTGAAAGGTTGCAATAAGGCCTTCTTCATCCTCACTCTTCATCTTCAAGCTAACACGTAGATGAGGGCACAGATACAGAGCAGGAAATTACTCTGGGGCTCAACCACCTTAGAAATGAGAAGCTTCCCTGGAGTTGCTTTTGTACTGGGATTGCAAGTGATGTCACAGACCAATGTGTCGTTTCCTTTACGCTGTCTTTTCCGAGTATAGCTTTTAATAGCACCTATTCTCATTAGTGCTGAAGACTTTAATTGGCACAATTGTCGGTGGCTCCATCACAGATTAAATAGATATCTGAGAGTAAGTGGGGGTGGCTATCATTTCAAGCAGCCTAGTGAACAACAATTACTGCCGCAAAATGACCTATTTTTGCTGCCTTATTCTGGAGGGTTTAAATCAGAGACATTTTGCAGGGAGAAGCACTTTCATATATGAGATGTTTTATATAACTCTTACCCTTCCTGGTGTATAAAAGCTACCCCGAAAGGGACTGTGCCTAGGAAGAGCATGAATGCCTCTTTGTAGCAGGGTAAGGTTCCAGCATGCTTAAAGGAGAGCTTTGTTGATTACGATCAGCGCTGTCACGGTACAAAACTAGTCGTGGAACAAAGAAGGATGTGAAGTAACCGCCTTAGATGAGGCTGTTCTAGAGAGTTGACATATTGATGGATGGGAACGTCAGGTGAATGGAAACTTAAGTGCCCAGGCTCAAATGATCTCTCTGTTGCCTGATTCTGTATTATATGAACCCATAGGTATGTGATCCTTGTGCATTTTTGAATGTTGAACTCAAAGGGCAACTCGGATTCAAGGGAAATTCAGATATGAAGCAAATGGAAAGCGACTGGGTCAGCAATTTGACCACTCAATTGATAGCTTTTTCCCATGGGCTATGGAGATTTCTCTTTGAGCACCTCGTTATGGGATGCTTAAGTTGCAGCTTTCCCCTGTTCATTGGAGAAGGGCGGGGAAGGTCATCAACATTCTCCTCTGCTCAATGATCCATACTGACGGAGCAATATCCGTTGCAGACAAATTTCAAGGCATGGATATGTTGAGATCTACAGCCCAGCCAGCCTCTTAAATGAATTTGGGGGAGGGTGTTCACTGAAGCAGTCAGCAAGGTCACATTTGTGGATCTAGAGGCAGGGTGCCATTCTCACTGGGGCTGCAAGAGGTCTAAAGTTCAGGTCCAAGGGGGGGGGAGTCCAGCAGGGACAGGAAAGGACAATCTTCTAGTGTCGGTGGCCCTAATTCCAAAGCCTTTTGGAAGTAGCCTGTTCAGCTTCACCCTGGCAGGAGTGGTCTGGTGCTTTCCTGCAGCATGGAAGAGGTATGGAGAGGAAGAGGAAGAAAGGGGGAAGGATGAAGGGGGTAGCTGAGAAGAGAGACCTTGTGAGCAGGATGGAGACAGAGAGAAGTGATGGCAGAAGAAGATGGGAGAGAGGCTCAAAGTGTGATCAGATTGAGAGTCATGCTCCTTTTCATCCCCCTTTTCGGGCGGGTGAGATCTCTCTGTTTTGAGGCTACAAACTGACATGCAGCTCAGTCCTTTTATGTATCCATTGTCCTTTTTTTCCCCCAGGGGCAGGGACTGGTCTATTTTTGGGATGTGAGCACTGGGGACTGGCTTGTTTTGGTTTTGGTTTTAGGCAGGGGTCTATAGCTCCGAAGCAGCAACAGTGGGTGAGCTGACACATTCGGTGAGGTGTGGCACGGCATGGTACCACTCTCCTCTCTCTTCTCAGCTGCATATCTCTAAAACCTTTATCAGAGGCTGTATCGGAAAGACAGCTTCTCCGTCTGCAGCTGCTCTTCCCAAGGGCAAGCCCAGAGGAAAGGGCAATGACAGGGGTGAGAGGCATAGGAGAGAATCCAGCATGCTTTCAATCTGTTTGCATGCTGCTACTGGGTGCACCACTCGCAACCTCCTACCCAAAGCAAGTTGACTCCATTTGTATCAAGCCTAACTGCCTCTGTTAAGATATGTAACCTCCTTTTTCAGTGGCATGGTAACGGGGCAGTGTTGGGGGAACAGAGAGGAAGGAGGAAATGGAAAGGGTGAGAAAGAAGAAAGACAAAGGAAATAGGTAGGTTATGAAGGTGGGCATGAACCAGTTCATCCCAGTTTGTAAAGGCTCAGCACAGGTGCTGCTGCTCGTCAATCCCATCACTTCTGGTTCTCTCAGCCACTCACCAGGCCCAGCATGCTAGCTTCCTGCACCTTCTCAACTAGAGGTGGGCACGAACCAGAAAACCCATGGTTTGGGTTCATCTGGTTCGAGCCCACCCTTGGTTCGGTTCGGGTTCGTACAATTTTTTAAAAAAATTTGTATGAACCCGAACCGGTTCAGGTTGTTACCAGTGGTGGTGGTGGCGGCGGCGGCTCGGTGGTGATGGAGGTGGCAGTGGATCCTGGCCCCTGCAGCAAGGGCTTTTTTTCCAAGTGCCCACTGCGTGGCCCTTGGGGGCAGGTGGGCGCTTCTTTTATTTATTTCATTTTTTTCTTCATTTTAGAGCACCGATCCAGTCACCCCTGGGGTCTGGTTGGCGCTCCTTTTATTTTTTTTTATTTTTTTTCCAAGTGCCGACTATGTGGCCCATGAGGCGTGGTCGGCACTCCTTAAAAAAATTATTTAGATTTTTTTGATTGTTTTTTTTACTCCCATCACACTGAAGCGGCTTTTTTGTTTTTTGTTTTCCACCCGCGCTGGTTCCGAGCCCGCAGGCCGGGTCCGGTGCTCACAGGCCAGTCCTGGGCCCACGCGCCGCCTTGGGTTTTTCCCCCCCAGCCATGCCGGTTCCGTGCTCATGGGCCAGTACAGGGCCCATGCTCTGGATTGGTTTTTTTTTTTAATTTTTTTTTCAAGCGTTGACCGCACCCCCTGCAGCCAGGTCAACACTGATTTTATTTTATTTTTTTTTCTTGATTTTAGGGCGCCAAGCCGGCCACCCCTGGGCTGGGTCAGTGCTCGTTTTTTTTAAATTTATTTTTTATTGTATTTCATTGTATTTTTATTGTATTTTTTTTTACTTCCGGGTTCCTGGCCCGTGCTAGAGCTGTAGTGTGGGGCTTTTGTTTTTTTGTTTTTCTTCAAGTGCTGACCATGCAGCCCCTGGGGCCCATTCAGTGCTGGTTTTATTTTTAATATTTTTCCTTGATTTTAGGGAGCCAACCCGGCCTCCCCTGGGGCCAGGTTGGCACTCTTTTTAAAAATTATTTGTTATTATTTTTTGTTTTTGTTTTTTGCTGCGGAACACATGGCCCATGCTACAGCTGTAGCGCAGCCATCAGCCCCCCCCCCCCCGTTGCCATCCCTGAAGCCAGGACGACCAGACCTCCGGACTAGCACCAGGTAGGAGACATCTCTGCCCCCCCCCCATTAACAAACCAAACCAAACTGAACCATTTTTTTTTCAGTTGGTTGATTTAGTTCTAAATCCTCTCTGGGGTTCATGAAACAATGAAATGAACTAAAAGTTCATTTCATGCCCATCTCTATTCTCAGCTAATCTTCTAGTCCTGGCAAGAGCTCAGTATACTTTGCCCCACCCTCCTGGCTGGTCTCCCACTCAGACAAAAGGGCAGGGTAGAGAGTCTGGGCTCCTGCTTGTGACTGAGAGATTAGCCAAGAAGGTGTGTGTGTGTCAGGGGGAAGCATGCTGGGCCAGGTGAGTGACTGATTGACTGAATAGGAGGGAAAAGGGACCAGCATCACCTGTGCTGCTGTCTCTATGAACTGACATGAACTAGGCTGAACTAGTTCATGCCCATCTCTAGTGGTGTGTGTGTGTGTGTGTTTGGTGGGTGAATAGGTCCAAAACACTGCAGCCAGATTGTTCACTCATTCCTTACCTCTCTATAAGTTAGAGGAGACTCAACAGCACATTACAACAACAATACCTGGTATTGCTCTGATCACCAGGCCCAGGTGGAATTCACCCAAGGATGATTAAGGAACTGAGAAATGAAATTGCGGATCTCTTAACAGTAATATGCAACTTGTTTCTTAAAATGGCCACAGTGCCGGAGGACTGGAGAATAGCGGATGTCACATCAAATTTTTAAAAAGGAAGGAGGGGGGACCTGGGAAATTACAGTCCAGTTAGCCTTACGTCTGTCCCAGGGAAGCTAGTGGAAAGCCTCATCCAAGAAAAAATCTTAAAACACATAGAAGAACAAGCCTTGCTGAGGGAAAATCAGCACGGCTTCTCTAAGGATAAATCTTGCCTGACAAACCTTTTAGAATTCTTTGAAAATGTCAACAGGCATGTGGATTTGGGTGAACCAGTGGATATTGTCTACCTGGATTTTCAGAAGGCTTTTGACACAGTCCTTCACCAAAGGCTGCTTAGAAAATTGCACAGTCAGGAGATAAGAGGGCAAGTCCTCTTATGGATTGAGAACTAGTTGAGATCCAGGAAACAAAGAGTAAGTGTCAATGGGCAATTTTCACAATGGAGAGAGGTGAAAAGTGATGTGCCCCAGAGATCTGTCCTGGGATCAGTGCTTTTCAATCTGTTTTTAAATGAACTGGAGACAGGGATAAGCAGTGTTTGCAGATGACACAAAAGTTTTCTGGGTGGTGATGACCAGAGAAGATTGTGAAGAGCTCCAGAAGGATTTGTCCAAACTGTGAGAATGGGCTGCGAAATGGGAAATGCATTTCAATGTTGGAAAATGTAAAGTAATGCATATTGAGGCAAAAAAATTCAAAAACTTTATCTATCAACTCATGGACTTTGAGCTATCTGTGACAGATTAGGAAAGAGATCTTGGTGTGCTGGTGGACAGCTCAATGAAGGTGTCTACCCAGTGTGCAGCAGCGGTGAAGAAAGCCAATTCCATGCTAGGGATCATCAAAAAGGGGATTGCGCTGGGTAGGCTGTTCCACAGTGAAGGGGCAGCCACCGAGAAGGCCTGGTTGCGGGTGGAGGTGGAGGTTTTCCGGGCCTCTTTGGGGGTAACAACCTGAAGCGAGTGTGCTTGCGACTGCCGAACTGGTTGGGCCGAGGTTGATCGCTGGACGATCCGCTCTGCCAGGCAGTCCGGTCCCAGGCCATGGAGGGTTTTATAAACTAAAACCAAGACCTTGAATCTGATCCGGGACGCAACGGGCAACCAATGCAGGCAGGCCAGAACTGGGGTGATGTGGTCATGACGGCGCACACCCACCACCAGTCTGGCCACCGCATTTTGTACCATGGCTTAGGACCTGACTATCTGGTGGAGCAGATCTCCCAGAGGTCAGCGTCATCCCAACTGACCAGAGGCTCACTCGCCTTCTCCCTCTGGGTGGCCACTCTGAGAGAGGCCTGATGGGTTTCTTCCCACAATCAGGTCTTCTTGGGGCACCATCCTGGCACTTTGAAACAAACTGCCCATGGAGATTAGGCTGGCAGAGTCTCTGCCTACCTTTAGGACAGCCTTGAAGACCTGGCTCTTTATGGAACGTTTTGGTAATTGCTGAGTGCATGGCTGTGTGTTTATACATTGGTTGTATTGTTTTGCCCCAGCCCTTTTCTTGCTGGATTTTCTGTTCTTGTTGTATTGCTGTTATTATTCATTGTCTTTATATTCCTACTCTTCTCTGTTTATTATGGGGGTTGTGTTTGGGGAAAATTGTGTTGCAGTCTGCTGTACACCGCCCAGAGTTCCCGGGGGAAGGTTGGGTTGTTAACAGGTAGGTAAATAAATAAATAAATAAATAAATAAATAAATAAAATGATTACTGTGCTGGGGCACCTCCGTTATGAGGAAAGGCTACTTGTGCCTGCTCTCTTCCTATTCACTTCTAAGGGGCTTGCAGAACTGTGCCTCTTATTTGGAAGAAAACTGGTGGTTTTCAGCAACTGCTAGCATCTTCTGACACCTGGGGCTTCATTTACCAGTTTATGTGAGTGCCGAGCCAATAAATCTCATTTAATATGCTTTACGAGGTGACTGAAGCCAGCATGGATCTTTAATTATGGATTTCTGTCACTTGTTGTCCATTGAACATTGAAATAAGTGTTAAAATAAACCCGTCCTATTTTAGGAGGACTGGACTTGACTATTAAGCAGAGTCTTAGACCTGTCCTCTTCCCCCCAGTGTGGTGAAGTAGGTTCCATTATGTCTGCCTAAGACAGAAAACACCCTTTGTGCATCACTGGTTTCCATTCTGACTAGATTTTAAGAGGGGAATGAAAGCATATACAGTAGGACCCCGGTATCCGCTGGGAATTGGTTCCAGGTCTACCCATGGATAATGAAATCTTTGGATAAGAGAGAACAACAAAACAAACAAACAAACAAACAAAAAAGACCAAAACTACTGTTTTTTGTGACAGTAGCTTGCTTTCTGGCTGCAGTTTTGAGACAGTAGCTTGCTTTCTGGCTGCAGTTCTGAGACACTGCTGTTTTATGAGAGCAGTTTGCTTTACAGCTACTTCTGTGACAGTAGCTTGCTTTGCCGCTGCTGAATTATTCATTTATTTTTTTCTGCAAACCGTGGATAACTGAATCAGTGGATAATGAATCAGTGGATATGAAGGTCCTGCTGTATTCAAAAAAGACAGGTATATTATATGTAATTGTCCTGCTGTATTATTATTTTATATGTATCATTTGCTGATTTCCAATGGTTTCTGTGTTGGTTTAAATTTTAATGGTTTTTATAATGGGGTTGGTTTTTAATCATTTTTAAAAGCAGCTAATCCCACCCCCATTTTTACAAAATTACAACAATCTTGTAAGGTAGGATCAAGCTGTGCAACGGAAACAGTCTTTGCGCCACAACACCTTCCCACTGCGCCTTGCTGTACTTGCTGTTTGAGTGGATGGGCTAAAATCTAGCACTTTCTTGTGGAGTTCAACCTTTAGGACTTGAGTTTGAATCCTCACCCATACATGAAGCTCATGGAACTACCTCCAATCTCTCAGTCTAACGCACGTCACAAGATTACTGTGAGAAGAAAATGGTGGATGAGAGACAACCATCCTTGTTTACTTCAGGTTTTGAGAGGTAAACTGAGGTGAAACACATTAGATCATCCTTTCTTGCTGAGAAAAGCAATCAATGTTAAAAGAATCATCCTCCTACATGAAAAGAGGGAGGACCAAAGCAGCTAAGGAAAAGCATGGAACACGTGACATCTGAAAACCACAGACATTAGAAGAAAAAAAAATTCAGAAAGCCATAATGTTCCAACAGCCCCAATTATAACCATCTGTGCCTCTGTAACGTTCTTATACTAAAATCCTTATCATGTAAAATATACTCTTTCATGTTTATTTGGGAGCACAGATGCTGTTTTAATCACTTCTAATGGAAACTGTGATCGTTGTGGCTTGCTTTAAATTAAAGGGATCTTTGGATTTGGGATAACATCAAGCATATCAAGCCAAAACATATATTACGCAGTGCACAAAACCTTGTTGTGTATTTTCTATCACATTATTTGCCTCCTGTTGCCATTCATTATTCCCTAAAACCGCCCCTTTGCCTAAGGTGTGGTGGACAGTTTCATATGGGCAATGTCTGATGGCTTGGTGTGTGTGTGTGTGAATTCCAAATGGACATGGTGTGGTCAATTTGCATAGACAGAGTGGACTTTTACATTAAGATGGGCATTCGCCGCAATAAAACAAAGCAATTGATGGAGGAAATAATAGCCTAAGTAATTCTGGTTCCATCCCCATCATTGCAAGAACAACATTTATGCAAAAGATAGGATATGATGAGAGATGGATGATAGAAAATAAAGACATTATTGCAGTTGGAAACTGGTGTGAACGTCATACCTGTCAAGTGTCCTGTATTGCCCGGGAAACTCCTGTTTTTTGCCTCTCTTTCCTGCCATCTTCCTGGCTTATTATTTTCCCAGGAAATGTTCCATATTTTTTAAAAATATGGTACCCACCAGGCAGGCCAATCACAGTTGGTAGACTCATTCTTTAGTTATTGAAAAAACCTGGAAAACAGCTTTCTCTGGCGGCCTCTGCCATAGAAGGGCTATTGTTTAGCCTGCCTATGTGACAAAAGGAACAACCTAAGAAGGGAGCCTGGGAGCGGTCCCCTCCTTGACATAGATGGTTACTTCAGGTCCTTCCTCGCTCCAAGATTACGTTCGTTTCATGATAACGTCGTTCGTGGTCATGTGGTCTTGTCCTGGTTCTGTCCCTGTTTCTGTTTACCTACAGGCGTGATTGATGGTATCGTGAAGACTGTTACTTCACGTCCTTGTTTCAAGACAACATCTGTACTTCCCTGCCTTCGTTTTCCCTTTTGTAATATCCGACCTTCCATTTTTCAATATTTCGATTCTCCATAAATTTGCTTTTCATGCGTTAAGCAGCAAAATTTGAGGTTTTATGCATTCTTCCCTCTCTGTGATGCATTGTTTACACCATTGGGATTGTACTGGAGAATGCAACTTCACCCTCCTGCCACTAGATGGGGAATGTGCACGTTGCGTGACAAGCCTTACTTCACGGGCACTTGTCTCGAAACAGGATCCGAGACAAGAGTATTCCCGAGGTCAGGGAGAGGTATGGCTCATCACGCTTAAATCCCAGTTCAGGGGGCGTGGTTGGGACGAACTCCTGCCATCACGCAATGGAGGTGCAGTAACATTTTTTCGTACCAGTCCCAAGTGGGACGGTGAACCGCGATGAGAGGTATGTGAAGTAACCGTCTAAGAAGGAAGGGAGGAGGAATCGAGCCTCCTCTGCCTAGACAAAGGCTATCTCATTTGAACTCTGCTTATGCTCAGAGACTAAAGCAAAGCAAAGCAAAGTGGTCTGCTTTTATACCGCCCCATACCACTTCAAGTAGTCTCTGGGCGGTTTACAGATTTAATTATAGAATGCAGGCTACACATTGTCCCCTCCCAGTAAGTGGGGTACTCATTTTACTGACCTCGGAAGGATGGAAGGCTGAGTCAACCATGAACCTGCTATCTGGGATTGAAGCCCAGGTCGTGAGCACAGTTTTACCTGCAGTACAGGCACTTAACCACTTTATTACAGAGAAACAACTGATGAAGTGGACATATGTTTGTGACTGAAAGAATAAAAGATTATAGCATGATGAATGTGTGCACAAGAACATTGTAAGCCCTGTAAGGTGAGAAGCAGAATTTAGTTACAGCTGCCTGTTGAATTTATATCACATCAGGTTTCTTTACGTACCTGCATACAGTATTCAAATAGTTTGTACACCTATCTTAAAATATGACAGATACTGGAGCTTGGTTGTGGTGGTGGGATGGAAAATTTCCCTTATTTTCAAATCCAAAGCTTTCTGGTGAATGCTGGAAATCTCAGCCTCGGAGAGAAAGATCTATGACGGGACAACTTCCCTCTCCTTGATTCTGGGTGAAAGTTATAGCAAGAGCTGCAGAAGCAGGAGCCATGGCTCTCTCTTGGATTATAGTCTGAATTTTACAGGGACTTTTCCCCATGCTACTAAACCCAGTCCTCAAGCAGGGTTCAGCATCTCAGATATGCTGAGTCTTGACTAAAATCTGGAGCAGGTCCACAACCCCTTTGAAATCAGAATTACAAATGTCCACAAGGTGGGCACGATCCTGGGTAGAGATGAGCAAGAACTTCAGTTTGAGCAATGTACCTCTGGTACCAAGTGCTCCCTCCCCTCCCACACTGGGTTCCCCCACTCATCAGCTGGTGCACATTGCCCTTTCCCACAGGTTGAGAACCACTGCATCTTGGCAGCAGCTGTTGGTGTTGTCAACATTCAAGCTGCCCTTTGGTATGTAAAGCTTGGCACCTTTCCCCCCCTCTACTGGGAATTCAGGCACAATATTGGGTCGTTTCTTGGCTTTTTGAATTGTGGATAGAGAACCACAATATTCTGCATTCATATACCAGATTTTTTTAAAAGAATGGAATCAAAACCATGTGGTGCCTCAGAAACTCTGCTTCTCTCCACTAATCCCTGAGACCCTCTTAATAGCTATCTAGTGTGCAGGTACACTGTACAGTGGACCCTTGTATAACAAGTGGTTTGTTTAAGAGAAAAGGAAAAGAGCTTAAAGGAAAAAATTTCAGGAGATAGGGGGGAATCGCTTAACTGAATCGCCTATGGGGTGAATCCGTACAACAGTAAAATGGTCTCAATTAGGGATTATTCTGTTTCCAATGCAATCCTATTAGAAATTTGTACAAAGGAAAATTTGCTTAACAGAATTTCATTTGGAACAAATTAGTTCCTTTATACAAGGTACCACTGTACTTCTCTTTGTTTTTCCAACAGCTGTGTTTCCAACAGCTTTTGCCATGTTATTACCTATTGGTACTGCTCTGAGGAAGGGGGCTTACCCCTGAAATATTAGCAATGTTTTGTTATATTTATAGTAGCCTAAAGGTATCACCTGTTCCACTTTTATATTTGTCTTTTGTGATGGGTACAATGGCTCCTTGAATTGTTTTTTTATCCAAATCTAGATCAGACTGAGAATTTCACTTCAGGTTTCAGGGGGCAGGAATTTACCAACATTTGTGAATTTCCTCATGCACATAAAGAAGACAAAGAAAATGGGGCCTAAAGAAAAGGAAGCAGAATGTAAAAAGTCTCAGACCCCTAAGCAACATCCTTATAAAGTTGCAGCAAATGAATCTTATTGTCACTATTACCATCTGGATATCATTTTAAGCAAGCTTCCTTTAACATCTACACACACACACACACACACACACACACACACAAATAATGCTGGACATATTGAGCCCAGATGCTTTTCCATTTGCAGGTGGTGGCTTGCCACCTGAGCCGTCTGTGTTCTAGAACTTGATAATCTACTGGCTTCTTTTGTTATACTTGGTTTACACAATAGCTAATACAACTGGGAAATCAAGCCCTTGGCTCCTACCCCCCCCCCCCCGAGTGCGATATTAATTCAAATTCTGTCAAAATCCGAGAGATCTGTATTGTAAGAGATCCCTGGCTGAGATCATGATTAAGTTGTAAATAAAGAAGCCAAGGGGAATATAATTCAAGAGTGGTTCCCTCTTGGCTGAAATGCCTGCTCGGGAGTTGCACTGAAACACCAGAAAGGCTTCTGCAAAATACTTCTGCTCAGTGACTGTAGCAAAGAGCCTTGCTATTGTGGGACCTGTAAAGCTGAGGAAAAATGGCCTCCCCGAAATCAGAACTTTGTTTGTTTTGGGGAGTACACACAAAGTGGCACTGGAGCAAATGTGAACTTGTGGTTTTCAGCCCAAATTGATTACCTGAACACACGTTCCACTTTTGTAAAGGAATAGTTGGATTTTTTTACAACCTCGCAGGCTGCCTCTAGTAGAGATGACTGGGAGGGACCGTTCTGGGCTGGGGAGACTGTCTATCTATCCAGCACGAAGAAATCATTCCTTCCTGCCTCTGATTTCAAAGAAAGACCAGCCTCTCTGCTCTGGGCTTTTCTCTCTGTCTTTGTCCACTGGCAGCGAGTGAGTCTGCTGAGGCCTATCGCTGCAGACAGCCATGTTTTGGTGGTTTGCCATTTGATTTTTGCAGAACTATAAGTTTAAAAATACAGTAGTTTCTATTATTTTTACTTCAAGTATCTCAGAGTGAGTTATTGAGAATATAAGTACCACTTGATGAGGAAAAGGGGTTAACTAAATTGGAGTGGACCCTTGTATAACAAACCGTTTGTATAACATAAAATTTGTACAACATAAAAAATTCCGGAGATATGGGAAATTTGCTTAACAGAATCGCCTATGGGGCGAATCTGTACAACATAAAAATGGGATCATTCTGTTTTCAATGCATTTCTATGGGAAATTTGTATACAGGAAAATTTGCTTAACATAATTTCATTTGGAATGAATTAATTACTTTATACAAGGTACCACTGTATATTCACAGATACATACACTTGTTCCCACATATATTTAAACACTGTGTGTCTGTGTGCATGTCCACACACATACAAGATGGAAATCCATAGATCATAGAGGGATATTTTAATGCACATTTATGTTCCATCTTCATTCTCACACACACACACACACACACACACACACACACACACACACACACACACACACACACACACACGAAAACAAAACATATCTGCTATTTACTCTAAAAAGGGCAGACCAGTGTCAAGAGAACACCGAGGAACCTGTGCAAATATTTACAACATTAGCAAAGAGTACCCAAACCAATTATGTACACGCCTACCATAACATTTAATTAGCACTTACTGCAAGTGCTTCTGATGCACATTCCTTATCAACTGGATAAATATTTATCAATGACACTCTAGGGCAGCTCATTCAGCGCAGCACAGCTGACATCAGGAACGATCCATTTATCAGCCTTGAAAAGAGCATTCGGTGGACGTCTCTCTTGAGATAGTGTATTTATTATTTAGCATTTCACATTATTTTAATATGCATAATGAAGTCAATCGAGCAGACACAGGTAATTGGCCATCAATTCCAGTTGCTTAACTTGGAGAGGAAATGCATGCATGAGGAACTCTGACGTTTATCTAGTATTTTTCAAGTCATCATTTCCTCTAGAGAAGGTGGAGCTCTGAAGCTGTTCTCTGATCAACCTTGAAATTTTCCATACTTTCCATAGAGAGGGAACAATGGAAAAATTGGAGGGTCCCACCCTGTGACGATCCCCCTTTCCAGAGGCTGAATTGTGATGGGAATGGGAATGCTGCCACCTTTTATTCACTTAATAATGCTGCCACCATTTAAACTTGTCGCCTCATGAATTGGGATGGACTCATATGTATAATATAAAAATAATAACAAAGTTTATTGAGAAGATAATAAATATAACAATATCTGAGGATGGTATGCGTTGCCTTTAACATATACTGTAACAGATTTAATCAGCTCCACAAGCCTCCCTATCTTCAATAGCTAGTAAACAGTATAGCCCTCACTGCCTGACAGAACTCTCAGAGAAAAGTGCCCTCCCCCAGCACTCACTCTCAACTTCAACTTAACTCACTCACCTAACTGCCTAGGCTCCACCCTTTTATATCATACCATTCCCCGCCCTCCTGCTGGGATTGGCTGATGCTTTGCATATTCATCACTCCTGTCGGCAGAGTTTGTCACACCCACCCACCCTCACCCCCACCCCCACCCAACCCCATAAAGCTCCTCTCTGGGTTTATGAAACTGCTCCACTCATATTTTTCAGTTTT
>JAHTLZ010000045.1:458753-471706 GCA_023846285.1 Phrynocephalus versicolor
AAGAAGAAGAAGAAGAAGAAGAAGAAGAAGAAGAAGAAGAAGAAGAACAACAACAACAACAACAACAACAACAACAACAGGTTGAAGAGAGTTGTGTTCACTTGCTTTGAATTGTGTAAATTTACTTTACTTCACTGTGGAATCAAATCTGTGTATCCTTTGTTGCGTTGGACCTGATTCAAATTGGTTGGAATCAGACTGTTTTAGTCACTAATTTGGGATTTGTTGAAATCCAGTACACAGCCTTCATTCAGTTACTTGCTTATTTAATCAGGATCAAAATAGACAATACACAGTTTGTGGCATTCACGATTGTGCTAGTGTTTTAAAAGGAAGGAAGGAAGGAAGGAAGGAAGGAAGGAAGGAAGGAAGGAAGGAAGGAAGGAAGGAAGGAAATGGTAGATGTAGGCTTCTCTGAATTCAGGCAGGAGCTTAATATGGTCTGCTACCCGTCTACACCATGCTGTCATTCTAATATGGGTCAACAAACCCATGAATGTTATTTACATGGTAGAAAGAAGCTCCCACAACGCCGAATGGGAGAGCTTTTTCTCCAAAATAAAAAGGAGGCAAAGAATCAGATTGTGTCTGTGGCAGAGAAGCAAAGAGCTTAAAACCCACCACCGCCCACACCAGAGTCTCAATCCAGATTGTGAGCTTGTGTATCTAATTTATTTCTAAAAAGCCATTTAGGCGCTTGCTAATTGCATGACTCATGGCGAGCAAAACAGGACAACTCTGACTGAAAGACATACCAGATTTATAGGGCCTAGAATAGGCAGAAGCCTTTTTTTGTTACAGACATGATCTTGCACTGAGGGAACACCCCTTTGCTGACTGTCTCAGGGATATCCTGGCAGAAGGCTTTTCCAGCTAAAATCAGCCAGTTGAGGAGCCAAAACAGGAATGGAAAAGGAGTAGGCTGAGGGAGGAGCTGAATCAGGCCAGATCCAAGCTTCCTTCAGCAAAGCGATACAGCCATTGTGCCACCCCTGGGGCCAGCTCGACACTCCTTTTTATTTTATTTTATTTTATTTTATTTTATTTTATTTTATTGGGGGGGGGGTTAAAAGTCCCCAGCAGGGGCTTTTTGAGGCGCTGGCTCCAGTGCCTAATTTTTTGGGTTGTTTTTTTTTTTTTATTCACCAACCGCGCAGCCCCTGGGGCCCGGTCCGTGCTGGTTTCATTTTTTATAGTTTTCCCTCCCCTCCCCTATTTACCTCCCCTCCCCAATTCTATATGCTGCATCCAATCATATCTAGGCTCAATGAATATATCTGGTATGAAACTTATATCTCATCTCATATCCCACACCTCATTCTGCTGCTATGTTTTGAAGAAGTGCACATGTGCACGAAACGTCACATTAAAATATGAAAGTTAGTCTTTAAGGTGCCACATGTTTGTGTCTTTTGTTTTGTTTTGTTTTTCTCTGATTTTTGCCTGAAATTTTTTAAAAAATGTGTGTGTGTGTTTTTAAAGCGCTGACCGCGTGGGCCCTGGGACCAGATTGGTGCTTGTTCCCCCCCCCTTCATATTAGAGCACCAACCTGGCCACCCCTGAGGCTGGGTCGGCACTCCTTTTTATTATTTTATTTTATTTTATTTTATTTTTTACTGCCAAACACATGGCCCGCCTAGCAGCTGTAGTGTGGGCCGAACGGCTTTTCTCCCCTCCTGCCACCGGCACTACAGACAGGAGAACCGGACCAGTCCAGGACCACTCTAGGTAAGAGACACTGTCAGAACGAAAAACAAACCAAAACGAAATGGAAATTTCCATTTTGTTTTGTTTTGTTTTTCTTAGAGGGGGGTGGTTCGTTATTTGTTTTGATTCATAATGAAATGAATAGCGAATAATGAAATGAACCAAAAGTTAATTTCGTGCCCATCTCCAGTAGTGGGGAGCCTGCACCAGTCTGCATGGACTCAAAGTATTAAGTAACACCAAGAATGCCTTTTTAAAATGGAGGGGTAAAGAGTTATGGTTGAAAACACAACACAATTGACGACTTTTTAAAGCCTTGGAATTACAGTGGCAATTCGCTTTCAAAGTAAGCTGTGCTGGTGCCTAAAGCAGCCTCTGAATTCTATCCTTTGATAGGGCTGTCCCTTGATGAAGCCTGTGGCAACAGTTACAGAGGCTGGCCAATAGAAAAGGGATGAGTAAGTGTGTGGTCAGAAGGTTTCAGCTATCCCTGATGTTCTCATATTGACCTGGTTGTGTGTGTGTGTGTTGTGTAGTTACAGTCATGACCGACTCTTCGTGACTCCATGTCCATAGAGTTTTCTTGGCAGCAATACTGGAGTGGTTTGCCAGTTCCTACTCCAGGCGCCTACAGCACCTGGTATTCCTTGGTGGTCTCCCATCCAAGTACTAACCAGAGCTGACCCTGCTTAGTTTCCGAAATCAGGCGAGGTCGGATGTGCTTAGGGCATCTAGGCAGCTATTGACCTGGTTACTTGTTTTTAAAAAATACCCAAACACTCCCTTCCCCCAGCCTGCCCCTGTGGAGTGCTGCATCTTGCACAGTGGTGGCAAACTTTGAGCACTCTAGATGTTCTGGACCACAACTCCCAGAACCCCAATCCTAGACTGCCAATGAAAAGAACTGTGGGAGTTCTGGTCCAAAACATCTGGAGTGCCCAAGGTTCACCACCACTGCATAATCATTTTTCCTTAAGATAATGATTTCTTAACATATTCAGCCTCATCTTGGATTGTTGCATAATTACCATCAGTCTTATGGTAACATTTGTATCAAATGCAAGAGTGAAAAAAACAAAACAAGAAACTGGCAGGTAAACCTGCTTTGGCACAATAATTGACATCAAACATACCAATTAGGCATAATCTGAATTAAAATTTTATGCTATTATAATTACCTGCAACAAGTGAGGAGTGCAGCTTGTCATTTCAGTATACAGTGAATTATTTAATGGCTGGATCTAGTTCTGCATTCTGCGGTGTTTAATTACCTGCAAAAGGGAGAGGAAAATAGTGGTGGTGGGGAGATAGGGAGCAAACCATTTTAAGAAGAAAATAAATACATATTCTGTCAAGGTTAGATCATTTATGATGTCTTTTTTTGTCTCTTAAATTAAGGGGGTGGGGAAATCTAACCACCCAATCTTGAAATTATAGGTTATACACATAATTAAAGTTATGATCTACACCTGAAAATTTTTACGGAGGAAAATACTTTCCAATGAATAATTTAGGAAAAGGCTGGGTTTTGTGGCATTTCCAGAGGACTGTTGTAAATGTCTCAGGCATATAAGATATAATCTGGTTACAGATCAGGTGAAAATATTACACTATACACTGTAGACTTTCTTAAAGGAGTTATAATGGGGAAAGTAAAGGCCTAGGAAATGGGATTTATAAACACTTGAAATGAGACAGAGATGGACCACATTCCTGATTCATTTTTTTTGCCATGTAATAACTTTAGAAATAACCTTGGGCAATAGCAAGCCAGTCCCAGTGACTGCCCCATACCCATCCTTGTAGATCAGTTGGCCAGCAGAATTCACCTTTGCAATGCCATGCCTACTCTTCTTGTAGCCATAGAATATTGTTGTAAGAACCATACAAGAAAACTGGGTCACCATATTTATCAGAGAGTGAACGAGCCATGTACCCAAATTGAACTTTGCCCTTTGCCACATCTCCCAGTGGGTAGGTACCCAGTTACGGTACATCTTTTAACTTGGTTTGTTAAACCATGGTTGCTTCCACTATCTGAACCAGAAAACTGTAGTTTAATGGCTAATTGTGAATAGGGATGGGCACCAAATGAAAAATGAAATTCTGTTTTGTCATTTCGGTAGCTAATGAAACAAAACGAAATGGGGAAGCAGCGTTTTGTTAGTAACAAAACGAAATGGCTTTTTGTTTTGTTTTAAATGAACCAATTTGATTTTAAAATGATATGAAGCAGTGATTGAACAATGTAGAACAGCAAGAACAGATGCATTAGGAGAGCAGAGGATTCAGGAGAGAAAAAAATTATTCCCAAAGTGCTTTTGGTTTGTTGGGTCTTGCTTGTTAAGTCTAAACTGGGCCAATGCATGTAAAATCACTGAACATTAGAGATGGGCACGACCAGAAAAAATGACGTTTCAAGTTGTCGTTTGTCGGAACGGGTCCATTTTGGGTCGTTTCCGTTTGTCGCGATAATTTTCAAAAATTTGTCGTTTCCATTTGTCGTTTGTCGTTTCCACCGCAATAGCGCGATTTGACTTTCCAGAGCATGGGGTTAGGGTAAGGGCTAGGGTTAGGGTTACGGTTAGGGTTAGGGTGGGTTAGTGGGCTGCACCTCTGGGTGCCTCTGACCCACTAAGAAGGACAGTGTACTGGCGTATGGGTTAGGGTTAGGGTTAGGGTTAGGGTTAGGGTTAGTGGGCTTTTTATGCCCTCTGGCACATCCAGAAATCTCAGTCAAAACCTGGCCATGCGATTGGTGGAATGGGTCAAAAAATTTGCATGGTCCCATCCCATGGCCAACCCATCATTGCACATGCGCAGGTGTAAAAAAATAAAAATAAAATAAAATAAAATAAAATCAATGGAGACGTTTTATTGCAAGAAAAACCCACTGCTGCTACTATAAAAAATCAGGCATTTAAATTACCTAATTTTCACACGTTTCTGTTGTGCTTTAGTGGGTTTTTGGACCATGATTTAAAAATAAATATTGCAGTCACCATTTTGGATCCCCCCCACCGCATGGGATACGACGAGGATGACCCCCCCCCGCCTGGTGCAAGCAGCCCAGGACAGGAGGGGGGAAGCCCGGGGACACCCCCCCCAGAAACCACCCCTCTGGTAGGTGTCCTCAGGCAGGCATATTTTCGCCTGCTTTTTGGCCGGGAATCAGTTTTTTTTAAAAAAAATTTAAAAACCTTTTTTTCTGTACTGCTGTTGGCAATGGCATCGTGTGATCGCCGCGATGCCATTAATGACAACGACAAACCCGAGCCAATTTTTCTTTTTTTGGGTCGGTTTCGAGCTAGAGCGGAGTAATTCTCGTTACCGTTATCGTTACCTAACGATAACGATATCCGAAAACAGAAACGACAATTTCGCCTAGTCGTGCCCATGTCTACTGAACATTATTTCCACAAGAGTGAATATAGAGATCTACCGATATAAGAAAGACTCATGTGACACCTTGAAGGATACTACATTTATTATTACACACACTTTTATGAGTCAGAATCCATTTCCACTGCTGCATCCCATGTCCACAAAAATGATGCCCTCATAGATTTGTAAATGTCATTTTTGCCTCTTGCCACATCTCCAAAGGCAAGGTCCCTAGTGTCTGATGGTGGCTCTTCAAATATAGCTATCTCGAGATTTGTAGACATAAGTCCTGTGATATAATTTCACTTCAAGTGTGTCTTGTCTAATCTGGGGGCAACACCTACCATCTCTGACTTTTCACAAGGTATGGGTACATCCTGGAGTAATTGTGGTAGTGCAGGTAAGTCTGAGGCATTTTTATACTGTTGCCATGGTTACCTTCTCTCTCTCCACTACTTTGCTCCCATTCGCTACGAGGTGTTCTCCCTCCCTCCCTTGTCTCCCTTTTGTGATTACCCTTTGGTGCAAATCCCTACATGGCTTCAGAAAATCACCAGGGAGTAACAATAATTACATGCATTCCGGTCCATTCTAGTTTATGGTAACAATTTCCAGAGTTTTCTTTGTATCACTTACTCAGAAGGGGTTTACAGTTCTTTTAAACATACAGTATTTTTCCATGCATAAGACAATATTTTTGTCTAAAATTGTTAGACAAAAAATGAAGGTCCATCTTATAAATGGAAGTAAGCCAAAGAGAGATGGTTGCGAAACTGTAATTGGGTTGGAAAGTGGGGGGGGGGGCATCTTATACATGGGAGCACCTTATAGACAGAAAAATATGGTAATATAGAGGTGGCCAGTGATTGTTGTGGTGGATGGTATAGGACAGTGGTTCTCAACCTGTGGGTTTCCAGATGTTCCTGGACAGCAACTCCCAGAAACCTGGAGGCTTCTGGGAGGTGTAGTCCAAGAACATTTGGGGACCCACAAGTTGAGAACCACTGGCATAGGAGGTGGGAAAACCCAAGTGACAAATAGATTGGGGGCAAAGGTGGAAATTCATATTCACACATTCATGTGCATATTCATATGGAGACTACAAAATGCTCACATGCACTTCTAGAGGCTGCAAGCATTCACTCAAATTTTTCCTTGACCGTATCCTTAACTCTGCTGAAAAGCTCAAAAGAGAGAGGGGCTCCAAATAAAAATGTCTCTTGCAAATGTTCCTATTCTCTGCCAAGATCAAAATAAATAAATAAATAAATAAAAATAAAGAAGATTGGCTTATTCACCTCAGTCACACGTGCTGACTTCCTGTTTCCTAGCTTACAATTTGATTTGGTAAGTCAACTCATCTGTAGGTTTTAATACCCAAGAAATCAATATTAGGCATCTGGGAGTCATTTTGGGTCGATGTCCCCTAACTCCCCTTAAAGGAAAAAAATAAAGCTACTCCCTGGTAGGTAATACAGTAACCCCCTGCCTATCGCGGGGGTTAGGGACTCACCCGGTCCGTGATACATGAAAATCCGCGATATGCGGAAGGGGGTCGGGTGGGGATGGGGGGGCGATCAGAGGGGCGGGTGGGGGCAGCGGGGAACGATGCGATTGCTCCCAGCTGCCCTGTGCGCAGCTCTGAGGCCTCCCAGATGGGTCTGGGACAGTGGCAGGGAGCAATGCTATCACTCCCTGCTGCCCCCCGCAGGTACTGCGATCCCGCAATATAGTGGGACCGCAGTAGCTGAACCGTGAAATGGCAGGGGGTGACTGTAATTTCAAATAATTATCACTGCATTTTTATGAAAGTCCAGGGCGTTTTAATACACAAGAAATCAATATTAGGCATCTGGGAGCAATTTTGGGTCGATGTCCCCTAACTCCCCTTAAAGGAAAAAAAAATATAGCGATCTGAGAAAAGACATAAATGCACGTTTTAAGGACCCCAACCCCCCGGTAGGTATTATCAGGCAGAAATAAATAATTATCACTGGGTTTTTACGGATATTCAGGACGTTTTTTAACATTTTAAAACAGCTCATTTCATTGCGCGTTGCCATTAACGAAAACAAAATGTAACAAACCTAATTTGCGTGGTTCGGTTCGGTTCGTTCCAATTCCATCACAATTTTTGTTATTATTTCATTACGTAATGAAACGAATAACGAATAACGGAATGAATTTTTTTTTGTTTCGTGCCCATCTCTATTCATGAGGTAGTTAGAGGAGGACATGACCCAGCTTGCGGGGGGGTGGTGCATGTAAACAGCATGTAAACTTGTAAGCAACTCAGAGAATACTTTAAGTACTATATAAGCAGGACAATTTGCTTTGCCTGTAATATGGAAGTAGTCTGGTATCTGGTGCCTGCATAAGTCAGAGACAAAGCCCCATTTGGTTGAATGTCACACCCAGACTCTCTCATCCATCATGAAGGAAAAAGTAGATTTTGTTGAATCTTTCAATGGGTGTGGTGCTGGCTGAGGGAATCTTGGAAGTGTGGATTTAAAAGGGGAGGGGAGATTTTCCCATTCTTTCCTACTCTTTCTCTTTCTCTTTCCCCTGACACAGACTCATCTGGGACTCGATAACTGTTTTTGACAAGTGACATCTGTGTCAGGAAAACTTTTGGTGCTGGGGAATACATGGCCCTTTGGCTGTTTTGGAAGCTGGAGGTGTTGTTTTTGTTGGGGTTTTTTTCCCCTCCTCCATATGGTTTCCGCTCAAAGGTTCTGGGCATTTGTTCCATTTCTGTCTGATTTCCAGTCACCAGAGACATTTTGGAGGCCAGCTGTTACATCACATCGTGGCGAATTGCCAGTGTCGACGTTGTGCCAAATGCCGGAGAGACCCTCCAAAGTTTTGCTTCCAGGTGTTCTTGTACCAACCGAGATGGATTGGTGTGCAACTCCCTCCTTCACTTACAGTGAAGACTGAAAACATTCCTTTTTGAATGATGTTTCTGCTTTCTCTCATCAATTACATGGGGCGGGGGCGGGGCGGGGTGGGGTCATTGCACCCATTCATTTTTGGACTGTTCTGGCTTGGGGGATTCTGGGCACAGTATTTTAAAAAAGGGGGGGGGAGATTCCCATATTATTGCACTGGGTTGAAGGGACCCAGTGCTTGTCACAGATACTGAACAGGAGGAGGCAGGCATTACAGGAGTGGTCAGCGGCTCAAGCCATTTCATTTCACTATTTCTGCCAGCAGCATTTGGAACTGAAGCATCATCAGACGCACGTGAAAACAAATGTTGACCCAGTTCTTTCAACATTCAGGATGATGTTAAGGAATTTCCCTTCTCTCTTGGCCCTCGATACACTGAGCTCCAGAGTGCCACAGGGCAGGAGGAGGCAAGTTACACTCATGATAACAAAACCTACTTTTTCCACACAATCATAGACTAATGGAGTTGGAAGGGACATATACGGCCACTGAGCCCAGCCCCCTGCACAATGCAGGGATCCAAGTCAAAATGTAATCTGACAGATGGTTGTCTAATTTCCTCTCGAATGCCTCCAGTGTTGGAGCACTCACCATCTCCGGAGGCAGTTGGTTCCATTGTCATACTGCTCTAACAGTTAGGAAGTTTTCTTCCACAAAGTTTCATAAAATGGATGGAAGGAGAGTAGTACAAAAACAAAACTGATGAATGGAACATGCCTTCCTCAAAGAAAGATGAAAAGTGCACCTTCGTGCACCTGGCTCCTCTTTTCATATAGGGTGAGTAAGAAACAAACTGAACAGAAGTATAGACAAGGAGGAATCAATCCGGCACAGGTCCATTCCATTCATTTTTGCATCACTTTGCAAATTACACACACACACACACACACACACACACACACAGAGAGAGAGAGAGAGAGAGAGAGAGAGAGAGAGAGAGAAAGAGAGAGTTTGAAGTTTGTGGGGGAGTTGTTTGTTTTTAGTCTGTTTTTTTTTTTTTTTTGCAAATATGTGGATTTTTCTTTAATGCCACTTTTTCAGCCATTATGGGACAGGTGATTTTGCAAGTTAAAGTCTTGAAAGGAATGTGTTCTGTTCCCGATTGTTCCATACAAGCTTTCCTGAAATATTAATTCTGTTTGCATTTTCTCCCTAATCTGCATTTTTTTTACATCCCTCTTTCCCTAATCTGTACGCTTTTTTTGTGTTGCCTGTGCTCCGAACACTGTCTCATAAAATTCATTTTCTGTGTCCACATAGTACAGGAAGTATATATTTGTTCCTGTATTGCATGTGGCTCAGATGAAGCTCCTGGCTGTGAAAGATTAAGACGTGGAGGTGGAGGGAGACATAGCTCATGGGCTCCGAAGGAATCAAGTCCCATAAGGTCAGCGTTGACCCGGCCCACCAAAGCATCCTTGGCATCTTCACTCCATGTGGCCACTCCGTGGCAGGCCCGTAGCGATTTTACCCATAATCGGGCCTTCTCGGTGGCTGGCCCCGCTGCGTTGAATAAACTTCTATGTGAAATCCGCCGAATTGAGTCCCTCCTAGCCTTTAAAAAGGCATTAAAGGCCTGGCTTTTTAAGGAGGCGTACGGCAATCGGTAATTTGTTGTGTTGTGTTTTCCCTCTTTATTGTTTCTCCCCCCCCAACTTTTTTTAGTATTTTTAGTGTTTTTTTTCTTTTTTCTTTTTGCCTCTTGCCGGATTCTTGCATGTATTATGTGTTTATTTGTGTCTATTGTTTATTTAATTTACATTTTGGTTTGTTTTGTTGCATTTATGTAAACCGCCCAGAGTCCCTTCTGTTCCGTGTGGTTCGCGACCTCACTAATCCTGGGCTGCCTAGGCCTCCTCCTACTGATTTTAGTAGTGAGCATTTCGCAGCCTTTTTTCGATCTAAAATTAAGGCCATCCGCACCTGTTTTGAACCCTGTTGCCATAGCCCACTCTTGGCATCCCCGGTGGCTGCACCCCCTCAGTCTCCTCGCATGGTTGAGTTTGGGCCTGTTACCTCACTTGAGGCCTCCAGGGCCATTGCCCACTGCCGGCCCGCGTCCACCCCCTTCAACCCTTGCCCATCATGGCTTATGAAAGCCGTTGGTGGGAACATGTCCGAATGGGCGTCTACCATTGCCACAGCCTCCTTCAGGGAAGGGATTTTTCCCTCTCGCCTGAAGGAGACTGTGGTAAAGCCCATTCTGAAGAAACCCAATCTAGCATCGGGCGATTTAACCAACTATCGCCCGATTGCTAATGTTCCCTTTATGGGCAAGGTGATCGAGAGGGTGGCCGCGATCTGGCTTCAATCATATCTGGAGGGTGAGTACATCCTGGATCCGTTCCAGTCTGGGTTCAGGCCCGGTCGGGGGACCGAGAAAGTCTTGGTCACTCTGCAAGATGACCTCCTCCGGGGGGGCGACAGGGGGTGTTCCTCCCTGTTGGTCCTTCTGGATCTGTCAGTGGCCTTTGATACCGTCGACCACGGTATCCTGCTGGATCGGCTCTCCGGGGTTGGGATCGGAGGCACTGTTCACAGTTGGTTCCGGTCCTTCCTCGGGGACCGTCCCCAGCAGGTTCAGCATGGGGGCGAGCTGTCGGCCCCTTGGATACTCCCTTGTGGGGTTCCACAGGGGTCGTCTCTCTCTCCCATGCTGTTCAACATTTACATCAGGCCGCTGGCTGAGGTCATTAGCAGACATGGAGTCTGCTGTCATCAGTACGCTGATGACACGCAGCTCTATGTCTCCTTTTCTACCGCTGCAGATGAGGCTGTCCGGACCCTCGATCGGTGCCTGGGCGCAGTCATGGAATGGACCAGGGCTAACAGGCTCAGGCTCAATCCCGATAAGACTGAGGTTATGTTTTTTGGGGCTTCCCCATCCAGCTACGGTTCCCACCTTGGAGGGTGTTTCCCTCAGGTCATCGGACTCTGTCCGGAATCTGGGAGTAGTCCTGGACCCAGCGCTCACCATGGAGGCCCAGGTGTCCGCTGTGTCCAGGGCTGCCTTCTTCCACCTTCCCCGAATTGCCCAGATTCGCCCGTACCTGGATGGGGACTTCCTCAAAACAGTGGTCCAGGTGTTGGTGATCTCGAGACTGGACTATTGCAACGTGCTCTACATGGGGTTGCCCTTGAATCTCATTCGGCGACTGCAGCGGGTCCAAAATGCGGCGGCCAGACTGGTGGCGAGTGTGCGTCGATTTGAGCACATCACCCCAGCTCTGGCCCGCCTGCACTGGTTACCCGTTGCAGCCCGAATTAGATTCAAGGTCCTGGTTTTGGTTTACAAAACCCTCCATGGTCTAGGACCTGGCTACCTGACAGAGTGGATCGACCAGCGGTCAACTTCGGCCTGTCCGACCAGGTTGTCGCGGGCGCACATGCTGCGCGTGGCCACGCCCAGGGAGGCTCGGAGAACTTCCACCTATGCCCGAGCCTTCTCTGTGGCTGGCCCGACTTTGTGGAACCACCTCCCAGCAGAAGTGCGCCTAGCAGAGTCCCTGCCTGCCTTCCGGAAGGCGTTGAAAACCCATCTCTTCCGGGAGGCTTTTGGGTGATTGAACATTTTTTTTTTTTACTCCCGCCATCTGTATTTCTGGTACTACTGTACTGTTTTGCTTGCTTATTTTTACTAGGTTAATTTATTTTGCTATTACTGTAATTTGTTGTATTGCTAATTTGTTGTGAACCGCCCGGAGTTCCTCACTAGGAAGACGGGCGGTATATAAGCGTCATAAATAAAATAAATAAATAATAATAATAATAAATCAGTGTGGTATAAAAATGCAATAAATGAATAAATAAATGTTTAGTCACTTCACTTGCATTAAAATCAAGCCTTTACTTAGAATCACAGAATCACAGAGTTGGAAGGGGCCTATAAGGTCACAGAGACCAACCCCCTGCTCATTGTGTGTGTTTGTGTTGTGTCGTTATAGTTGTGACCAACTCTTCGTGACTCCATGTCCATGGAATTTTCTTGGTAGGAATACTGGAGTGGTTTGCCAGTTCCTACTCCAGGTGCCTCCAGCACCTGGTATTCCACGGTGGTCTCCCATCCAAGTACTAACCAGGGCTGACCCTGCTTAGCTTCTGAAACCAGAGGAGCTCAGATGTGCTTATTAGGGCATCTAGGTGCAGGAACCCAAATAAAAGCAGGAGGACTAAGGGAGACCTCCATGGGAAGCTTCAAAGCACCGTGCCAATTTCAGGGCCATCCAAAACTATACAACACCCATCACAATGGCAATATGGTGGCAGCGACCTGTGAACGGGCCATCTAAAAAAGGGATGGAGATGTGGCTAGACAAGGGAGAAGCTGAATTATACCAGACCCAAACAGCCACTGGGCACAGAGTTAGGATAATCCTTAATTTTTTCCTATGTTTACTTGAAAAGAGATTGGATTCAATGCGGCTTTACTCTGTTTGGGGTACTTGCCGTTCAGCTGGCCCTTGGAGACCTTGCCAAGTTAGGATTCCACTTGGTGTGTTCTGCTTTGGTGTAATTTACACAGCTACACTCATCCCACTATAAATCCCCAATAGTATTCTTGCTGATTTGGGCTGGGTAGGGGCTGGACTTCCTCATTTTTGTAGTTTTCTCTTACAGTTTTTTGGTCCTTCCTTGTACATCTCTCTCTCTCTCCCCCCCCTCTCCCTCTCTCTGTGCTGTTTACTCCCCCCCCCCTCCAAGGAAACTTGGCTTATTTTTTTCAGCCTCACAGCCTCTCCCCTGCTCTGACTATTGCTTTCATATATTCGTTCCCTGAGGGATCTTGGTTTGACTTAATTCTAGATGGAGCTAGTAAAAGGAAATATTTGTTCTCCAAAGGCTTTTGAATTGGGGAAGTTTTATTTATTTATTTATTTATTTATTTATTTATTTATTTATTTATTTATTT
>JAHTLZ010000045.1:471716-518433 GCA_023846285.1 Phrynocephalus versicolor
TTTATTTATTTATTTATTTATTTATTTATTTATTTATTTATTTATTTTAGGGACCCATTTCCCCTCTCATTGCCTATCATGCATTTGGAATGCCCATATAGACCTGTCTTCTATCACTTAAGGCAGGCATGTCCAAACTTTGGCCCTCCAGATATTTTGGACCGCAACTCCCACAGTCCTTTGACATTGGCATTCTAAGCTTAGAATTCTGGAAGTTGTGGTCCAAAACATCAGGAGGGCCAAAATTTGGACATGCCTGACTTAAGGGGACCCCCCCCCCTCTTCATTGGATTTGCCATTAGCAACCAAGCCCTTAATACACTTGGAACCAAACCCTGTTTGCAGTGTGCAGAGTCTTGAAATTTGCCAGCAGGAGAACCTCATAAGCGTGACTTGAATGTAGGTGCAGCTGATAGGCTCACTTGCATCCCTTACCTCAAAGACACACACACACACACACAGATCTTGAAATCTTGGCTCTTATGCTGATGGGCAAAGCTCCAGAATTTCTACACGTACACTATAAACAATGAAAATAAAAAATATGGACCTGCCAATATATATGGGAGGATGTTGGCCTGCGGGCACCAGGAGAGTCAGAAAAGCTCAGAGTAATGTGGATATTCCTCTTTCCCCCAGCAGAATGAATGGATGTGGCCAAGGACAGATACGGTGCTGACATATGAAAGGCACACTTTATGGTTGGAGAGCCTCATGCTTTTTGAATTTGCATTTATGCAAGCTTTTGAAATATTTATTCATTCAATGACCAATCAGAGGAACTCATAAAGGTAAAGGCAGTGGACCATGTAGGATTAGAAGTAGTCTGTGAAGACAAATGCACACCCAGCAGAATTCTGTGCATCCAACAGCCTTGTTCCGAATCTCTTCTTAGCTTGCAATGATGGCCGATTGCTGTAATTGCTCATAATAGGCCACTCTGATGTATAAATGTATAAAACAGAGAGGAAGCCAGTGTACAACTGGCTTTATTTTTAAAGGAACAGATTCACAATTCTAGGTTATATTGCTGAGTAATATTTATAGAAGAATTACTACATATACCATAGTTCCCTGTGTATACCACACTACTTTTTTCTAAAATCATGACACCAAAAATTAAGGGGTGTGGTATACACAGACTGACAAAGCTGTTTGGATGAGCAGTGAAATGTTTCATATCTCTCAAACAAAGAAGTCCAGTTGCCACGACTCAACTTCCAGATATACGTGGAAGTAAGCCTTTTGGGGTGGGTGGGTGGAGGAGAATCCAAACTCGTTTTCCCCCTCTGTGGTTTGTTTTTTGCATGGACAGCTCCATCTTTCCTTGAGTTCTCCACACCCACCACCCCTGCTGTTTCCTTCCATTTCCCCATTCTAAACACTCCTCTCAGCTTTGGTGAGTTTGTTTTTTGCAGAATCAGGCTGTGTTGAGCTTGATTAGCCCATTAAGAAATGTGCTTAGCCCATTAAGAAAGAAAATAAACACACACACACCTTTTTTAAGCCTGATCATGCAAAAAACAAACTTACCAAAGTGAGGAGTGTTTAGAATGGGGGAGGGAAAGGAAGTAGTGGGGGTGGGGTAAGGTTGGAGAACTCAATGAAAGACTGAGCCCAATCCTGCAAAAAACAAACCCACCAAAGCACAGAGGAGTGTTTAGAACAGGAAAATTAAAGGTAACAGTGGGGGTGGTGGGGATGGAGGAGACCTCAAGGAGGATTTTTATTAATTTTATTTATTTGGGAGTCTAAAAAGTGTGTGTGGGGGGTCTAACAAAAGGTGGCATCTTATACACAGAAAATATGGTATTTGTTTATATGCATTGCTTGACATGGGCTGGTGTGTTTGAAAGGGTCTGTGGCATACTTTTCTGCTTCTGTCAAATACATAAGCCAGATTCTTTAGAGATCTGCCGGCAAGAGTAGCTATTCACTAGATATGCGGTATAAAAGTTCAATAAATAATTAATAAATAAGTTCTGTCTGTGCAATCTCTAGCTTGCTCCGCATAATCACCCACACGTGCAAGCTTGGAGCGTGCCTAACAATTTGTGCAATGAAGCGTCATATGGATGCAAGGAAGAAATGGGTTTTTGCCTATAAGAAAATTCAGCACCAGGTCTTATTTATAAGCCAGTCTAAAAAGTTGGGCTGCTTGGGCTTTTGGAGTTAAAACGTGTGCCTTAGCTGGTCCTAATATTACTTGAATATTCCCTCCCCTCCCACCTCCCACTATAAGAATATTCACCCCTCCACCAGAATCCTTTAGCATTGCGTGACAATAATTCAAAATTGCCAGGTGTTTGTTGGAACAGTTGTGGGTTACAGAAATGATGGGACACTTGGTTGTCCACCGGGGTCCATGACAGGTGGTTTAACAAAATTCAAAAGGTCCCTGGTGAATTCACCCTTAGGTGTGTGGTTTTCCACAACAGAGTTCTGGCCATTGTTTCCCCACATTCTGTTGCTTTACAATCTGTTCTTCTTCTAGTTACTTCTTTTCTTTTTTAACCCTGGGCACCCGAATGATCCTAACCAATCTGAGATGACATAATGGCCTGGATAATGGTACAAGTTTACATCCTCGATACTATTTTGCTGTGTGCTACTCCCTTGGAAAGCAAGGGAAAAACCGTAGTACAGATCAGTCGCATAGTGAATCCTATCCATTCGGGGAGCATGTAGTGTTCAGGATGGCATCTCAACATCACACAGCAAATCAGATTTGACTACAACGCAAGGAAGCTTGCACAACTTGTTCCAATGGCAGATTGCGAACCAGATGTACAATGATTTTTTTTTCAAATGCAACCCCGTTTCATCATAGTTCTATATCAGGTCATGAACTTTAGAGAAAAAAGAACCCTGCATACGAATGTGCATGCACACAATTGGTATGCCTTTCCTTCTAATATATGCCTCGTATATAATGTTTTCCCTAATGCATTCATATTATATGCACTTTCTCTTATTTCCTTGACTAGAGGAGTGTGCTGCAAAAGTTGGGAGAATATGAACACTGAAAGGCAATCGGGTTCCTGTTCGTGCATTAGTTCAGCAATGGCACATTAGTATTCAATTTGTATTAGAATCCAAAACCCATCCTTCGATTGAAGCCCTGGAAAAGGAGAGTTTGGGTGGCGAGAAGATGACCCTTACAGCTTCTAAAAGATTGTCTTACTAATTGCATATTAAAAGCTTTACTTTCTACATCAGGTTCAGTCTTGTTCTAAAGCAGTACAGAATACCAAAAAACAAAAAAACCAAAAAAAAAAAACCAATTGCTAATCAGATATAGGGCATATTCTGGAGAATGATTTCTGGATGGATTTGCCCCAAATCTCGCTAATCTTCAGGTAAATTAAGACATTCATTTAGAATCTCTTCATCTCTTTCCAAACACAGTCCAGTTACAGAGTAAGCTCCTTTTATTTTATTTGTTGATTTGACTTCTATGCCATGTTTCTCTCAGAACTGGGATTTAAGTGTATCTGCTGCACAAGGAATCATGTGACTGATTTCACACGCAGCATACAACCACTTGTGCAACAGACCCCACAGCAAAGGGGAGTGAACTGGGGATGGGCACCAAATGAAAAACAAAATGCTGATTCATCGGTTCGTTATGTAACAAAACAAAATGAAATGAAGCAGCAGCATTTCATTACAAATGAAACAAAACAGCAGGGCTTTTTTGTTGTTTAAAACAAACTGTTTCATTCTGCTTGTAAGTGCTGCTGCCTCTCAGCTGGGAGGCGGTGGTGAATCCCCTGCTGGAGGATTCCCTTACCTCATTTCATTTTGTTATTCATAAGTAACTTCTTTTTGAAAAATTTCATTACTTAACGATACAAAACAAAACACGGGGGGATGAAACAGAATGAAACGAAACTCATTTTTTTCTCTTTCATGCCCATCCCTAGAGTGAACCAATTGTATGTTTACCCCCAACAGGATTCTGGCCAAGGCCTCTTATAATAAAGTAAAAATGAAAATGAAAACAGATACAAATAAAGCATACAGGATATCAACATACTAAAACTTATAAAAATACAGATTAAGTGCAATCCCTATGAAATATCGGCAGAGTGCAAAGGGATGGGACTAAGAAAAAGCAAGGCTGTGAGTAAGAGGTTTGAATCAGAAAGACCAGGAGAGCTGAAGAAGCCAGAGATGAGCACCAAATGAAAAATGAAACATTTCATCATTTCGTTATGTAACGGATGGATTTGTTACAAAATGAAATGGTAGAACGTGTTTTGTGATGAAATGAAACCATTTCTCCACCTCAACAAACCACCATTTTTGTTCTAAAAATGAAACTATTCATCCTAGAGGCACCAAATTTAGTGAGTAGCTTCCTTGGACTCGTCCCTTTAAGCCCTCCATATTTGGAGAGGTTTTGGGTTCAGAAGACTAAGTTATTCAACTCCAAAATGGTTCCCCCAAAATCCATTTGTAATTAGAGTTGAATAACTTGGCCCCCTGAAATGAAACAAAAATGAAATGAAACAAAGCACTATATGTTCATTTCATGCCCATCTCTAGCTGCTGTTGCCATTAGACTGCTAAGGCCCTTTATAACCTGATCTAGGGTTTTGGAGATTGTCCATGTGTAACTGATTCTTTTACATTATTGATACCCAACCCAGCTGAGGGAAATATCTTGGATTTTTGTCTCATTTGAGTTCCAAAAGACTTCTGTATTGGTGCTGTTGCCAAACTGTAGCATTTTGTCCTTTTAATTGCTCATGTTGTCTGTTATATAACTGTGAATGTGAAGGGACTGACTCATTTTGTGAAATTGCACTTACAACATTCCATAATAGGTACAGTATCTAAGTAAACCAATAGCACCACAGAACTTAAAAATGTTACCTATGTAATTATAGTATTAAAATACTATTTAGTTAAAACACAGCTTTAAACCCACCTGCTTCTTTTAAAAATACAGCACCAAACCATGGAAGGCCTCTTTCTCAACACCTGGATGGTTGCCAAGTGCTTCATCTGATTCAAATATTCTTTGCCTGAAAGTAGGAAAGGTGAAAGGGCAGAACTGGCCAAAACTCACAGCTTGGGAGTAGTCAACACACAACCCCTCACCACCACCTTTTTGCATGTCATCCACCAAACATGCCTATGGCTGCTATCTCATCTGGGGAAGATCCTGATCTTCAGAAGGTCTGGCTTTTCCTCTTCCTCCCATCATGTGACTGAAGAGGTGGGATAGTAGTTCCCACGTACAAAGGTTTTTTTAAGCACAGTTCAGCCTCATGGCCAGCAGGTGGCACTAGGATTAAAAAATGGACCAGATGACTGGCACTAGGGGTGGGGGAAGTTAAAAAAAAGTGCCCGATCGGCCAGCTGCCTGGTGCTAGGAGGGTGGGGGGGAATTAAAAATAAAAATAAAAAACAGCGCCAGACCAGCCATAGGACCAGCTGACTGGTGCTAGGGGTGGGGGGAAGTGAAAAGGAAAAAAACAGTGCCGATCTGCTCCAGGAATAGCTAGTTGGCGCTATGAGGGGGGGGGGAAGAAAAAGAAAACCAGATCATCTACGTGGTCCCACAATGTCTGCCTCCTTAAAAGGTGGATCTTTGAAGTGAGGCAAAAAATTCCCTACCTCTCCGGTGAGTCTTGGAAACCTTGCTTAAGGGGGTATTACCGGGTTTTCTTTTTTTTTCTTTCAAAAAGCCCGGTGGCCGTGGGGGACAGCATTTTTGGACACGGTTTATCTACAAATTTAATCTGCATTTAAAGGGATGTGGGATAGGGGCCTATGTCAGCATTGAGAGAATGGCCTATTCCAGTGTTGCAAAAAAGTTTTGGGCAACTGAAAGAGACAGGGAGAGAAAATACAGCACCAAACAGTCAGTTTTGTCTTTTGAAGCATAGTTTTTGGGGTTTATTAGAAAGGATGATTATTCTGCAGACTGGGCATAAACTGGAACTTAATCCAAATCAACTCATCCTGATGTAGTGTGTGTGTGTGTGTGGGGAGCCGTTCCTTCACAGAGTTCTTATAACAAGCGCATATCTCAAGATCAAAATGTCCCAGCTTCTTGGACATTCTGCACACTACTTGTTCCAGGATAGCCTTGTGCTGGAGCCTCATGGCACCCTGGAGTGGTTACACCTGCTATACTGGAGGCTAAAACTGTGCTCAGTCACAACCTGGAGTTCAATCCCAGGTAGCCGACTCAAGGTTCACTCAGCCTTCCATCCTTCTGAGTGTGGTAAAATGAGTACCCAGTTCTCTGGCATGGGGAATAATTTGCAGCCTGCATAATTATCTTGTAAACTGCACAATGTTTTAAGCAGCTCACTTTTACTGATGATATGTTTTCAGTCTTGTGATACTAAATGAGACATTTCTGCAAACATACACCAGTAGTATACATGGTTACATGGATGTTTGAAGGGCTTCTAGAACAATGAGTTAAGCTGCAGTTAATTTGACTTTTCTCCTTACCTATTCCCTTTGCATCTGCTTGACTGGTTCAGCTTCTACAATAAGGCAACCTTGCTTACTTTGAACAAGGTCCAGAACTCCCCAAAACAGTGTCCTTGTTATTGACAAGATCCTGCTCTAATTCCAGCATGCATTGAAATTATTCACCCTGGCAGGGAGCCTCTGGGTGTTTAAATATGAATTATATGTCTATAGCAAACGGTTATAAATCCAGAACCACAACCTCAGAGTTTAGTAACATTCATGGAAGATTCTCTATCCTTTCAATTTAACTGTAGTTTTGGATAAAGCCCCAAATAAATGTTTGCTTAAAATATGCAGGCTCCAAATTTTTGCCATACCTGGCATTTCAGTCTCCCAAAGGCCTTCATTATTACTCATCTATCCATTCTTTCTGTCTGTCAGAATGCAATTCCCCACTCAGAACAAGGCACACCCCTGCTTGTTTGTAAGAGAGATACCAAAGGACTTTGCTTGTGTGTCAAACCACAACAGGCTATCAAGTGAGAGGCAGAGAAGGGTGGAGATCCTCTGGTCCTTTGAGGGCCTCAAGGAACAAGCAATGGGGAAAGAAGATGTGCATGCAAGCCAGTATTAGACAAGCAAAGGAATGCCATACCCAAGGATTACATTGTGCTGTCATAGGATAATGAACTGCCTCTCTATGGGATTGTAGCTTGTGTTTGAGAAGTGTCACTGACAGAGGAAGCCAGTAACAAGACCAATCTAGCCTAATAAATCATTTGAGGGATCTTGGAATACATTGATGGACAGAAGTTCTCCATCTGAGCAAAAGGTGAGGGAAAGAGTGTGAGGTCCTGTCCATCAATTCATGGGACACTGGTAGCTAATTTTAGAACCTGGCTATAATCTGCCCCGCACCCTCTCTCACAAAAAAGACTACCTTTTTGGACAGCCATTGACTAAACTTTGATGAAGTACAAATGGTAGGGGCTGGATAATAATAACCTTATTGGGTCAGACACCAAAATCAACCAACAAGGTGAGTTTTCCAGTTCTTCCGGAATCCCGGAAGATATGACATAAAATATGTGAAGAAGCAAATGGTACCTAAGAATGGTCCAGAAGAACAAAGCCCATTCTTCCTGAATGCAAACTGCAGGCAAGGTATTGTGGGGCTTGTGATTTCAGCTTGAGACCAAAGATTCATTTTATAGTCCCTCCTCAGCATCAGATAGTATGGCCAGTCAGCTCGATGGATAGTTCAGAAAATCAGGGATCTGGCTTGTAGCCAGAAATAGGAAGTTCAATTCCCACCTTGGACATCTCAAAAGAGCCAGTCTGTGCAGCCTTGAAGGGGAGCGGAACCTCCACCACCACCACCCAGGTCTATTTCATCTGTATAACACATTGGTGGTCATAACTCTTATTACTTGGCTGGCTTAACTGCTTGATTTTAATTGTTTTTTATAATCCTTGTGGCTTTGTAATTTGCTCCTTGCCGCCCCCGTCCCCTGTACTATGCACTGCACATTCAGACATTTTGTTTATTACAATACTGTCCCATTCTGTATTCACTTTCTACTTCATCTACTGTTCTATAAGTATCTGGTCAAAATAAAGAACAGATACATGAAATATAAAGTCCTGAACTCCTCTAATTTAGAGTTTGTGCAGCTGAAGAGCCCAATGTGGTGTTTTCCAGATCATGTAAAAAATGGAGATTAGAGATGGGCACGAAACGAAAAAAAAATTCATTCCATTATTCGTTATTCGTTTCATTATGTAATGGAACAAATCACGAAAATTGTGATGAAATTGGAATGAACTGAACAGAACCATGAAAATTAAGTTTGTTACGTTTTGTTTTCATTAATGGCGACACACAATGAAATGAGCTGTTTTTAAATGTTAAAAAATGTCCTCTAAAAACCCAGCGATAATTATTTATTCTGCCTGATAATACCTAACAGGGGGGTTGGGGTCCTTAAAACGTGCATTCGTGTCTTTTTTCAGATCGCTGTATTTTTTTCATTTAAGGGGAGTTAGGGGACATCAACCCAAAATGGCTCCCAGATGCCTAATATTGATTTCTTGGGTATTAAAACACCCTAGACATCCGTAAAAATGCAGCAATAATTATTTGAAATTATTACCTACCAGGGGGTTGGGGTCCTTAAAATATTTGTTTTTATCTTTCTCCCATCGCGATGTTTTTTTTCTTTTCCCTTTAAGGATGACACAAAAATGGATTCCAGCCACAGAATGGATGCAAGCCTTGTGATGGGATCATGTAAATTCTTGGACAATTTCAACCAATAGCATGCCCAGGTTGCAGACTGGGTAGGTGTGGCAGCCACAGAGGGCATACAAAGCTCTGGCAGCCCCCCTGTCCTCCTTGCAGTATGCGGTGGGAGTTAGGGTGAGATTGCTGTCTCTGCATCTCATTACTTTAGGCCAGGCAGGCAGGTGTGTGTGTCTGTGTTCCTGCTGGCTGCAGCCTGGCTCTTAGGGGAGAGAAAGAAGAGATTTCTCTTGCAGCCTCCCTGTGTGCGTGCGTACCTCTCAGTGAGTACCCTCCCCTGCCCTGCAGTGCAGTCACTCTGCAGCTGCCTTACGCCCTGGGCAACACCCACTGCTGCCTTTGCAGCCTCCCTGTGTACCTAGTCTATAGTGTGTCTCTGCCAGCATCATTCTTTTAGTGTTTTCCCTCTGGTCTGGGACGTTGGGGGACGTCCGCGCGCGGAAATGCTTTAAGTTGCGCAAAAAGCGGGTAAAAATGAAAAACAAAAAACAAAAAATGAAACAATTTTTTTTCACGCAAAAGGCAGGTTAAAACAAAAAATGAAAAACAAAAAACGAAACGAATTTTTTTCAAAAAATTCACAAAAAATGAAAATGAACTGAAACGAGACCCACAATGAAAACCGAAAAACCGAAACATCATTTTTTCGATTCGTGCCCATCTCTAATGGAGATGAATGTGTTGACCAAAACAAACAAACAAAAAAAACACCCATTTTTGTGTGATATTGAAAAAAATATACATGTTCTCTAGGGTTTTTGTTCTATGCAGGAGTGTATGATATTCTTGACTTGTTCCCGCACTTTTGAAGGAGCATTTAACAGAAGGTACATTAGTGGCAACGTCTATGAGTTACAGTGTCGGCACCAATTCAGTATATAATGGAATAGAAATATTTCCTTTGCAAGTGAGGTCCTTTCCCAACTCCTTTTGTTGTACATGCTGGGTTTTTTTAAAAAAAGTCTGCCTTGCATTTCTAAAACCTTGCATGGAAATACTAGAGAAATCTTCCAGTTAGATTCTGTATATTCCCTCTGGCAATACCAAAGTAACTTTGAACTTGAAAAGTGCCTTTGGAGGAAAAAATAGCACACGTGTCAGAGAGAGAGAGAGAGAGAGAGAGAGAGGGAGAGAGAGAGAGAGAGAGAGAGAGAGAGAGAGAGAGAAGTTGCTGGTCCAGATCAGGCTGTTGGATTCGCTGCCGGCATTTAGAAGGGCATTGAAAACCTTGCTCTTTAGGGAATATTTTGGGTAGTCTGTGAGCACCCAGTGGCCTGTTATTGGTTTGTAATGTCTGCTGGTTCCTGATCTGCCTTGCTGGAGTTTTGGTTGTATAGTTTGGCTGTTGATGCGTTATGCATATTGTTATTTTTTTTATTTGTTCTTTTCTATGCTATTATCACAACCATTATGTATTTATTATTGTATTTGATCCACTATGTATGGTGTTTGTATGTTTGACCAAGTTGTCTTTGCAACACGCTGTACACCGACCAGAGTTCCTTTGGGAAAATCGGGCGGTTAACAAATACAAAAATTGGAACTGGAAAAGGTGCAGAAGAGAGCGACTCAAATGATTACTGGGCTTTCCTTATGAGGAAAGGCTAAAACATTTGGGCCTCTTTAGTCTGGAAAAAGGCGCCTGAGGGGGGATATGATTGAGACATACAAAATAATGCAGGGCATGAGTAAAGTGGACAGAGGGACGCTCTTCTCTCTCTCACAAAATACCAGAACTGGGGGACAGCCACTCAAATTGAGGGCTGGGAGAGTAAGAACAGACAAAAGAAAATATATTTTCACCCAGCACATTGTTAGTCTATGGAACTCCCTGCCACAGGATGTGGTGATGGCATCTGGCCTGGATGCCTTCAAAGGGGGATTGGACAGATTCCTGGTGGAAAACACCATCACAGGTTACAAACCATGATGGAGATGTGTAATCTCCAGGCGTAAAACCAAGGTACTTCAAGGGCCAGATTCAGGGGAGTAGTATCAGGAGACAGAGATCTAGTCTCATGCGCTCCCATAAGCATCTGGTGGGGCCGCTGTGAGATACAGGAAGCTGGACTAGATGGGCCTTTGGCCTGATCCAGCATGGCTCTTCTTATGTTGTTATGTTCTTATGTTCTTAAAAATAAATAAACAAACGAATGAAATAAAGCTGATTTTTCTCATATGCAGCCTGAGATTACTGTGACATCTTTCCCATTTCCATATTTTGAAACACCTATTTATAATAATATCATTATCTTTAAACTGCATAGATAAAGTATCCTATGGATCACCAGCCCAAGTCCCCGTCAAGTGTGGAATCAAGTGCCCAACCAATGGCTCCACAGCTGGATACGTCCCTCAACCACTGAGCTTCCCAGTGGTTCATTTGGATGACCATCCTAATTCTATAGCTTTACCTGCCCTTCTGCAGTCTTTTGCATCACTCATCCCAGAGTGTTATTTATACTTTGAAACCCACAGCAGTAGGAGTAGCTTCCCCATGACTGCAAGGTGGAGGTAAATTTACTGGTTTTGATTTACAAAACCCTCCACGGTGTCGGACATGAATACCTGATGGAGTGAGTCTCCCAGAGGTCAACTGAGGCCCGTCCCACCAGAATGTCACGGGCACTATCACTTCGGGTGGCCACGTCGAGGGAGGCTAGAAATCGGCTACCCGAAACTGGGCCTTCTCTGTGGCTGGCCCCTCACTTCGGAACCACCTGCCAAGTGAGTTGTGCCTTGCTCCGTCCCTGCTGGCCTTCAAAAAAGCTCTTAAAACATTGCTTTTTAGAGAGGCATTTGGCGACCAATAGTCTGTGTAGGTTTTTTCCCCTTCCTTTGAGACATACTCACCGCCATCTTTGCTGCCTTTTATATCATTTTTATTTTTGGGCCTTTTTACACGACCCCTCAGATCCGCTGGTCCCTTAAATTCGGACCAGAGATCTTGAGGGTTTGTTGCTGTTCCTCTGTCCTCACCCGCTCCGCACTTCCTTGTTCTGTCTGTGTGAGGGGAGGGAGGGAAAAAAAGCCTTAAACAGGGACAAAAGAAGAAAGCCTTACCTCCGGTGCGTGGAAGCTTGCTCCGAGCCCCGGTCTTACTTCCTGGTTGCTCTTAAAGGGGCGGAGGCAAAAGAAAAACAACAAAAAGTAGCGAGGAGAGCTCAGGCACTCTCCGCATCAAAATTTTTCACCCTCTTCAAGCAGGTACAAGAAAAGTGTGCTGGGTCGCGCTTAGGTGGGCGGGGTCACACTTAATTGTCTGCAAACTCCGGACCTGGTGGGGAAACATTTTTAAGGTCCGGAGCTTGCAGCCCTTTGCCGCGGAGCTTAGGGGTCGTGTATAAACGCCCTTTGTTTTTTATTTTGATATTGATGTTACTGTGACATCATATTGTTGTGAACCGCCCGGAGTTCCGTTGCCAGACAGGCGATATAGAAATACAAAAATAAATAACTATAAATAAATCTTTGCAACATTTCTTATCAACATTGTCAACAGTACAGGAAATAGGTTCTGACTAGTTTTCAAGTGCCATGGGCTTAGAGCTACATGCTTGTAAAAACTGTTTCTTCTAGAAGGCCGATCTGCAGCCTTCAACTAACAGGAAACCTTAAGTGGCTTCACCGAAGGGGCTGTCTGGTGATTTGAGGCAGGAAAAGCATTCACAGTTCTTGAGCAGCCATTGCTTTTCCTCTGCTACTCTGCTCGTTCATAGGAAACTACATAGCATATGTGTTATGTGTGTTAGCCAGCATGTTGCTTTTGATGCAGGTGCTTTCTGAAGGATGTTGGTAATGCAACCACACGTCCTGTACTTTTACACACTCATAACAAGACACAGTAGGAGGATAATGCCTACAGAGGACATAACTCCAGGTTTTTCTAATAGGCTTTCGTGGCAACATTAAACCATAAATGCTCTTCGGACACCTTAAATAATTGAGAAGGAGCTGTTTACTTGGAAGTTATTATGGGTTTTTTGCACATGATCTATGGTTTTAAACAAAGTTGTATGCCCAGATTCTCGGCTACAGAAAGGTAATAAAGAAACTGTCCTCGGAGACCAAAAATGGCAGCGCAAGCTCCATTTTTGTGACTCCCGCGCTCTGGACTGCGGCTTCTCAAATTTGTTTCAAAAAAAAAAAGTTAATGAATAAAAAGAGAGAGGGCGAGGTAGCCATGTGAAATAATGTGTGAGGTATTCGCTTGGGATCTGCAGGAGTGCAAACAATCATACATTTTTGGTTAATTGCTTCACACCCTTTGTTTCTTCACGCCGTGCCAGCAAATTGAACAAGACTCTTTGGAGTCTTATTTTGGAGCTGTGTCAAGGATCACACGCTGAAATGCATGTACTTTATGCCTTATAATGAATAAACAGCCCAGAATAGAGAAATAGACAAAATGGTTTCCACCGGGGTAGAAAGAAACAAGAAGTTCCTTCCAAGTGAAGATGACTCATTAGCGCTGGGTGAGCAGCTCCACTTTTCTATTTAATTCAGGAAATTAGGATTAATTTGCTGGATGTCTGCTAGAAGTCTATGCTGATCCTTGTTTCCCTAATGAATTTCAGGATAGAGCTCTTTAGCTTTGGAGGGCAATCATGGTCCTTCTGACTTGATGATTATGGGACCATTTTGACTTAGGATGGGTCCCTGCACGACACTGAACAGGAAGGCAAAAGACGATAACAACAACAACAACAACAACAACAACAACAACAACAACAACAACAACAACAACAACAACAACAACAACAACAATAAAAAAATAACCTTTACTGTCATTGTACAACCAGTGTCCAATGAAATTGGCTGAGCCTCCCTCCCTACCCCCAACACCATCCCACTAAAAAGCCATTCAATCTGATTTCACACTGTGTGCTTGCTGCACAACTCGCCAGCCCTATGAGTCTATCACGAGTTATCATGTCTTGTTTAACAGTCAAACGGCCCACAGATGTTTTTTAGCCTGTGCTATACTTCTGTATCTCCTACCTGAGGGTAGAAGAGTAAAGAAGTGCTGACCGGGGTGTGAGTCATCCATGATGATTTTCCTTGCTCTCCTAAGACAGTGGTCCCTGGCGATGTTATCCAGTGGACTCAGGGGACAGCCCATGATGTTTTGTGCTGTGTTCACTACTCTCTGTAAAGTCTTTCTGTCCGCGGCTGTCAAACCAGCATACCAGACTGTAATGCAATACGTAAGGACATTTTCTATTGTAGACCGGTATTGATTGGCATAAAATTGCACATGGCTACATATAGGTATAAATAAATATAAATATAATATAAACATAAATATACAAAATATACATATAAATAAACAGACACAGACACACTCTCCACAGCCCTAGAGAACAACGACATCTCAGAATACAGGACATCCAGGCATTGTTGAACTGGAACACTTGGCTCTAAGACAGTTTCAGCTGCAGTGACTAATGGCATAGAGGGCAGGAGTTGGACAGAGTGGCCTGCACAACAACAGTACAGTGGTACCTCGTATAACGGAGGGTTTGTTTAACGAAAAATCCATACACCGGAAAAATAATCCCCCCTCCCCCCCATGAGCCCCTCGGAACTAAGTCCTCGGGGCCTCCAGCAAGAGGCGGGGGGGATGCCCGGCGCACCCCACTCCCTCCATTATACGAGGTACCACTGTATACCAAGTGGCGCACCCCCACCCCCTCCCCCCGCCACCTCCGCCCACCACCTGCGGCTGCCTGGGAAGAGGACGCGGGGCGTTCGGGGAAAGAGGGGATGGGCGGCAGGCACGGAGGGGGCGAGCCGGGGAGGGGTGCCCTTACCTGGCAGGGTCCTCCGCTTGTCGCCGCCGCAGATGCTGGGAGGGGAAGGGGGTGCGTGGCCTGGGGCAGGGGGGCCGCGCTGGGATTCCCCCCTCGCTCGTCTCTTGCCGCCACCGCGGATGCTGGGAGGGGAAGGGGGTGCGTGGCTTGGGGCGGGGGGCCGCGCTGGGATCCCCCCCTCGCTCACCTCTTGCCGCCGCCGCGGATGCTGGGAGGGGAAGGGTGTGTGTGACCTGGGGCAGGGGGGTGCGCTGGGATTCCCCCCCTCGCTCGCCTCTTGCCGCCACCGCGGATGCTGGGAGGGGAAGGGTGTGTGTGACCTGGGCGGGGGTGGGGCGCACTGGGAATTCCCCCCCCCACTCACCTCTTGCTGCCGCCGCGGATGCTGGGGTTCCTCCCGGCGGGGCGGGTCGCCAGTGCGCCCTCCGGCCTGCCGGCCGCCTCCGGGGCTCCGGCAAGAGGTGAGTGGGGGGGAATTCCCAGGGTGGCCCTCCGCCCCAGGCCACGCACCCCCTCCCCCCGTGGCCATCTCTGCCCACCACCTGCGGCCGCCCGGGGAAGAGGACACGGGGCGGTCGGGGAAAGAGGGGAGGGGAGGCCAGGGGGGGTGACATGAGCTGCGGCAGCCAATCAGGCGCCCTCTTCCTGCTCACCGCCTCCCACCCATGCGCAGCCCCAGAGGCCCACCTCCCGCCCCTCCCCTCCCCTCCCCACGGCACGCTCTTCTCGGCTCCCGTTTGTTGCCTTCTCCCAGTGCGCGCACCTCTTGCCTCAGCAACCTCGCCAGGGACGGGTTTGTTCGGCACGCTTCGGGGTGGTGGGCTGCGCTGAGGGAGGCAGGGGGCGCGGGGGAGGGGGCTTGAGTCGGTGGGCGCCCAGCCCCCTCAGAGATGGGACCAGGACTGCCTTGGCAGGAGGAGGGGGAGGGTGTCTCTCTCTCTCTCTCTCTCATTACTTGACTATGCATTGGAACGGATTAAATCCACTTCAATGCATTCCTATGGGAAATTAGGGTTTGTACAACGAAAAACATGTATAACGTAATTTAATTTGGAACGAATTAATTACGCTATACAAGGTACCACTGTACCTTGCCTAAACCACAGCCCAATTGTTGACAACAACCTTTGATTTTGACTGCCTTGCTGGATCCTGGCTTTATGTATTCCTTGCATCCCAGCTTGACAGATCTCCCATCCACTTGGTCTGACTACTTACCAGTGGGAATTATAGATCAGCTTGGTATGGTTTTGACTTGTCCTTGGCCCACTCCCTCCACCCTTATGCTGCCTTGCATCCCAAATCCCGATTGTGCCCTTACTGATCTTGCTGGAAGCCTGCTGTCTAAAATCAGGACAGTCACTTTCACATGAGAGAGCAACTTCTGTGGCATTTGGTCACCCTTTGTCTGAGCTTCTCCTAGCCCTTCACCCCCATAGTCTTGTTCTGACCTCTCCCTCATGTCTGTAGCTGATCAGATGTCCTCTGGGCCATTCAGAAGGAGAACATGAATGCAACGGGTGTAGCGTGCCTATCACAAAAGGCTTCCCAGAGAGAGAAATGGGACCTCCATTATGATATCATATGGTTCAACCACAGTACAATGAAAAACATAAATCCTATGTTTGAATGCCATGTGGAAGTGCCTGAGCAATCTGTATGTTAGGATTTGGGACTCTCCCAAAGAGGTCTGAGGTTAAAGAGGTCTGAGGACACCAGAGCCCCTGTGGTAGCTTTCTCTTGACTCCCAACAGCCATCTGCAGAACAGCAGCAGCAGTAAAATAGCTTAATAGTTATAATGTTTGTCCCCCCCCCTGTCTTGTTGATAAGGTAGTTGAGGCCATATATAACCCCCTGTCTTGTTGATAACTACCTTATCAACAAGACAGGGGTGAACAAACATTATATATATAGTGCTGAAGACCAAGCAGGACACATTCTGACCTGGTTTATCCATGAATCCTGTTATCATGCATTGCTGCATAAATGATCTCTTGAAGACCAAGGTAGTCCTCCGGTGGCTGCTTCAGCAAGTGGTCGAAGGTTTTAGTGTGTTCAGTTTATGTTTTTTATATTTGTTATTTATTGTTTTGTTTGCTTGTAATCATTGATTAATTTCCTTTTGTGTAAACCGCCCAGAGTCCCTATTTGGGAAATTGGGTGGTCTAAAATGCAATTAATTAATTAATTAATTAATTAATTAATTAATTAATGATTTAGCCTTCCCTGAAAACCATCTCTCTCTCTGTCTCTGCAACATGTTAAATCTTTGTTTCTTAGGAAAGACTGTACCTCCCCCAAAGCCTTTGCCTCGCTGGCAGTCAAATTATTAATTCTGAAGAGAATTCTCCTAGGTTTAGAGTAGATTAGATGGCTCTGAAGATAATGAAAAATGGACTTAGTCTCCAATGAACTGCAAACACACCTCTGCAGGATGTCTCCGGCACTCACCGTTCCTCTGACTGTTTCCAGTGGCAAGCAAATGCTTGAAGTTAGATTCACAAGATGCACACTGTATGACTAGCACACAACAGATACAAGAGACGAAAGGAATAGGAGGCACAGGAAGAAGGGGACTGGAGGGAGAAGAGGGCCACCAACACATCCTCTAATAGTGATGTGGGTCTCCTGTGTAGACAGGGGCACAAGGCCCTTTGTACAAAGGGATCCATATGGCTACACAGGTGCCATGTGCGTCCATCTCCCAGCCCCTGGCTGGCTGGCCCACTCCCAGGTCTTTGCACGGTGCCAGGGTCCTTCTTCTCCAATCTGGTCAGGAGCTCAGCTGATCCCCGCCTCCTCAGGTAGCCAACCACTGTGACAAGGAGGCAGGGTGTGGATTCTTCCCACTCAGCCAATGAGTATGAATTGCCTTCTGGAGACCACTCTTCTTTAATGGGGAAGAAGAATGCTCTAGATCAGTAGTGATGAACCTTCGACCACTTGCTGAAGCAGCCACCGGAGCACTACCTTGGTCTTCAAGAGATCATTTATGCAGCAATGCATGATAACAGGATTCGTGGATAAACCAGGTCAGAATGTGTCCTGTTTGGTCTTCAGCATGTCAGATGGGAGATGTAGGCAGATGATACAGTGGCTTGTTTATTATGAATATCACATCACAAACAGACAGCGACTTTCTCAGCTTGACGTTCTGTGTGCAGACGTGTTCCAAGTGGCCTTTGGATCTCATGATGATTGGGACAGGAGCTCTTGGCACAGGAACAAATAAGGTAGTTGAGGCACATCTGTTATGGAAAAGTCAAAGGTTGCCACCAGTCATCTCAGATCATCATTGCTACATTAACCAACTCATATTAAGGGGTGCCAGTTAAATGTCTCCTCCACCATCTGCTTAGCTTTGTTTGTTTTATTGCTTGTCATGACATTTCCAGTCCTGTTAAAGTTCAACATTATGATTAAATAGAAAAGGGTTCCCTACCATGACAATTTTGCTTTGAGATGTTTTCCCCTTAAAGATTGCATCAACGATTAACTCTTACCAATAGAGATGGGCACCAACTGCTGGTGTGTGGTTCATGCATCATGATGATTTGTTCAGTTTCCATACAGATGTTTTGTGTTTCGAAGCATTAATGGGTACCCACTTAGAGAGCCTGGAGGGGGGCAGGGCAGGGAAGCTGAGTGGGCACCTGGTGGAGGAAGCAGGGTTTTAGAGCACCAAACAGCTGTTTGTCTGCTAAACGAACCAGCACAATTCACTGAACGGGTGGTTCATGCCCATCTCTACTTACACATTGTAGCGTCTTTGTATGAACTCTAGGTGAAAGATTCTCCTTCAAAATCATCCTCAGTTTGTGACAAACAAGTAAAACCTAATAAAACCCAAGTAGACGGCAGCACAGTGAAGAAACTTGATTTCAAAAGGATTGATTGATTGATTGATTGAATGAATGAATGATTGAATGATTGACTGACAAGATCATGCACTTAGCAGCCATTCTCTACAGAAATCATATGGCTGTGCTGAGATGTTTGGCACATTTAAGGGGGCTACAGACTGGAAATTATTCTTCACATACCACTTATAAGGTTCATTTCTTTCATATTATACTATATTTTTATGGCCATGGCAAAAAAAAAAAGTTGAGAATGGCTGAGCTAGAGTCCTCTAGCTGAAATATAGCTAATACCAGAGGATATGACATTTTGGCATACAACATCAAGTTAAAAGTAAGAACAGGACCATAATTCCAAGGCACTAAAGCAGTTCCGTACCAGGAAAATTTAAAAACCAAAAGCAAAGAAGAAACCCTTCAATGAGTGCTGTTTGGACCCTCCTTGAAATTTCTGTATGCACTGAGGCTTAGCAGTAGAGTTATGATTGCAGAAAGGTGGGCACACACTACCAAAAGCAAAGCAAAGTGTTCTGCTTATATACCGCCCCATAATACTTCAAGTAGTTTCTGGGCAGTTTACAGGCTTTTTTAAAAATTATAGAATGCAGGCTACACATTGCCCCCCAAGCAAGCTGGGTACTCATTTTACCGATCTCGGAAGGATGGAAGGCTGAGTCAACCTTGAGCCTGCTACCTGGGATTGAACCCCAGGTCGTGAGCACAGTTTTACCTGCAGGACAGGCCTTTAACCACGGCACCACGGGGCTCCTTCTGTTTCTCTGCATAGTGGATTGCTGAGGGGAGGGGGGGAACAGCACAAAACAATTTTATTTTAATATATTACATTTCCTGGGGAGAAACATATCTCCAAATGGAGGACATGCTCATTTTGGAATGGCAAAACTCTGCATCTCTCTCTCTCTCTCTCTCTCTGTGTGTGTGTGTGTGTGGTGTGGCTGGACAATTTTTGTTTCCCCTATTTTTTGTATGTTAATACAGTACCACCTTTGACAACAAGGGGGACTGCAAAGTAAATTATTGAAGTTTGGTCTTATTATTGATAAGATAAAATGTCATAACCCCTTCGAGTTTCGTTCCTTTTGAACATGACAACAAAACATGACTCGGGGTAACTGAAATGTCTCACACACCTTGTAAGGAAATTAGAAGTAGTAGCAGTCTTTTAGTTAAAGAGCAAAGAAGAGTTGTTTTTCAGGAATCTTGTAGCTGCTACTCGCTTATCACTTATTAGATGAGGCTGGCAGAAAGCATTCAGGAAGACAAAACAAGTTGAGGACCAGAAGAGCTCCGTGTGAAAGGAAGGTGTGTCAAGAAATACAGAGGTGCTTGAATATGCAGATTAATGGACATTCATTGGGTGATACTGATGGATTGAGAAAGTGGGAGTAGGCTAGGGGAAGTGAAGAATGCTTTTTGCTTTATCCAATGTAGCTAGCACATTTCGAAGACTCATGTACACGGTTTTACAGGGGTTGCCATTTGCTCATGCTTATTTGTATGACATAATTATTTTTTCACATTCTTTTGAGGATCACATGGACATTGTATTACAATATCTAAGTGATGCACGATGTAGTGATAAATGACGATGATGTGCATTGGAGTTTTGCAACCTTGCAGGCTGCCTTTAGTAGGTTTGGCTGGCAGGGATCTTTCTAGCAGTACCTCTAGAGCAGTGGTGGCGAAACCTTGGCACCCTAGATGTTTTGGACCACAGCTCCCAGAATTCCAAGCCTGTATTGCTAGTGACAAAGGGAGTGGGAGTTGTGGTCCAAAATATCTGGAGTGCCGCAGCTTCGCCACCACTGCTAGAGTCTCTTGACGTCTGTTGCTGAAAGCAGTCATGGTTGTTGCTTTGTTGTTTGACCTATTCAATTTTTAAGTTATGAAACCTTTTATTCTTTCTCTTACAAATGTCTCAGATTGAGTTATTGAGACCATAAGTACCACTTGATAAGAAAATGGGTGGGCGATTCTGGGGGACTTGAAGCTACCTTGTCCTCTTCATCCCTGCACTTCTGCTGCACAGCTAGGGGGATTTAACCCACATACAAGACTCTGCAGCAATGTGATCTAGTGGTCATGGGCAGAGGCAATACCATACCTTGGAGAACTTTCTCTCTCTCCATTTCTGTTTTTATCTGAAAACCCAAGGAACCTGACTGGATTTAATTCTGAAGCAATCATCATCACTTCTAACATTCCAAGGGTGTTTGCTGTGAACTTTTGTTCGCCTTTCCCTCAGCTGCGAGGCTAGTTGTTCATCACGCTGATCTAATGTTGCAGGAGTGTGTCTTTTGACTCTGTTACATGAAGGGAGAGTTCTGAAAGGCAAGCAAAGCAAAGGCACCCGCTGAGCCTTCCTGCTTAGATCCCTGATACTTGGAGAATTTGATGAATATGGGCCATTAGGAATAATACTTCATGCCATTGCCAGCTGCGAGCATATGCCAGGTACAAGCAGGAAAACAGAAATTTTATAGGCCTCTCTCATTAATGTGAACTCTGGGAGATTAAGTCACAAGTGTTTTTCACAGAAGAAGCAAGGAAAGGATTTAACTGAAGGAGGAAGGATGATCGGAAATGCTGTGATGATGGGAAAGAACGGATGGAATAGACTGGAGCATCTAGTTTTCATTATGTCCCTATAGTGCGAGGCAGAGATATTTTTTGTTCTGTTTTAAATGTTGAGGGAGCTGCCTAGATGCCCTGAGCACATCCGATCTCACCTGGTTTCAGAAGCTAAGTAGGGTCGGCCCTGGTTAGTACTTGGATGGGAGACCACCAGGGAATACCAGGTGCTGTAGGCGCCTGCAGTAGGAACTGGAAAACCACTCCAGTATTCCTGCCCAGAAAACTCCCTGGACATGGGGTCATGAAGAGTCGGTCATGACTGTATGACACAACAAACAACAACAACAACAACAAACAACAATAACAAATGTTGAGGGTCAAGCTAATGGCAGCACCCTCCTGTCTTTTAACAAGACAGGCTACTTGCCTCCTACAGGGGCAGTGGTTCCCAGCCTTGGATAACCCAGATGGTTCTTGGACTGCAATTCCCAGAAAACTTCACTATCAGCTATGCTGGCCAGGCTTCCTGGGAACTGCAGTCCAGGACACCTGGAGACCCAGTGTTGGGACCCACTGCTCTATGTGACACAAGGGGGCATTTTGGTACACTTTCACACCCCTGGCCTATTTTAGCAAGGTTGATTTTTTTTCTTTTAATTGGAGAGTTAAATTTATATTTAGAGGTATTAAGCACCCAATGGGTGTGGCAACCTACATAAAAGGGAAATCTACACTCCTAGAGTGTGGCGGTACAATATTTTTTGCTGGGAAAAAATATTTGGCATGGAGATTGTGGGCTTTGAACACTCAAAATATCAGGGAGTGTGAAGTATGCAATTTTGTGGCTGTAGTGTTCACTCCTGCTTTGAAGTAAGTCTGCATCCTAAACTTGTCAAATATATTTATCACTATACCCCAGAGCACAGAGAGAACTCCTAGTTCCCTGAGCTCCTTGCTCTCTGAAGATGCTGGCCACAGAGTCTGGTGAAACGTCAGGAAGAAAAATGTCCAGAACATGAGACATACAAAATAATGCAGGGTATGAGTAAAGTGGATAGAGGGAAGCTCTTCTCCCTCTCCCAACATACCAGAACTAGGGGACATACACTCAAATTGAGGGCTGGGAGAGTAAAAACTGACAAAAGAAAATATTTTTTCACCCAGCGTGTTGTAAGTCTATGGAATTCCCTGCCACACAATGTGGTGATGGCATCTGACCTGGATGCCTTCAAAAGGGGATTGGACAGATTCCTGGAGGAAAAGTCCATCACAGGTTACAAACCATGATGGAGATGTGTAGTCTCCAGGCTTTAAACCAGGGTACTTCAAGGGCCAGATGCAGGAGAGTGGTATCAGGAGACAGATATCTAGTCTCATGTGCTCCCAAACACATCTGGTGGGGCCGCTGTGAGATACAGGAAGCTGGACTAGATTGGCCTTTGGCCTGATCCAGCATGGCTCTTCTTATGTTCTTATGACCCCTTGGCAGAACCAAGTCTTCAGACGTTTCCAGATAGCCAGGAACAAGGGGGCTGTCTCAACTCTGGGGGCATGCTGTTCAAGAGGGCTGGAGCCATTATCCTCCCTGTGAGAAGACATTATAGGTTTTAAAATTCAGGTTGCAGTTCATCTGCCACAGCCATACTCTCCTTGGTTGGCCATCCCTTCCTCCTTTTCTCTCTTTCCTCTCTCCACCTGCCACCCGATTTATCAAGTCTGCCTCCAGTTTATTCTAAACACAGAATCCAGATTTTTCTGGTTGCATGACTTCAGGATTCTGTTAAACAGCTCACGCCTCAAGCCTTGCAGCATCCAAAGGTGGTGCTTTTATTTTTAAAGCAACCCTTATCTAAGCACTGAATCATTTGTTTGGTGTTTATATATATATATATGCCAGTGTCTTCAAATATGTTTTGCATAGGTTGGGTTGGCAAGAGTGACAGGTTAGCTCTTTCCCATTAAAATAAATACTTTAGAGGACAGAAGCATGGGGGTAAGAAGAGGGTTTTTTGGTTTTTTTTGGCAATTTATGTATGTGTGTGTGTGAGAGAGAGAAGCAGAAGCAGAGGCACAAACAGAGAGTGAAGAAAGAAAGAAAGAAAGAAAGAAAGAAAGAAAGAAAGAAAGAAAGAAAGAAAGAAAGAAAGAAAGAAAGAAAATGAGAGCACAAGAAGATAAACAGGCTGCAATCCTTGACTATTCCAAAACTACAAACACTTCATTTTGTTGCAGAATGAAAGGCTGTGAAGCAAAGAAGACAGCTCGTTGAAGAGCGGTGCAATCCCGTTACGGTGCATTATCATTGGCTGGTGCATTATTAATCGATTGAACATGAATCCAACATTGTGTTTTCAGTGGCATCCAAACAGGTTTCTCGAAATGCATCACCAAGAAGCCATCTGTGCGCATTCAACCAAGCCACTGAAGTTTCATGAAACAAAGCTGTGGGGCTGGGAAGCTTCCGAAATATCGTCTCAAGACCTCCAAGCCTGAACCGAGGAAACATTCTTGACTAAATATTCATCGGAGGGAGTGAACATGAGAAAGGCTTTTCATACAATGTTCGAGTGGGAGATTATGAGAAATTCAACCCTATCAAAAATTATAAAGGTAATGAAAAAAAAAGAGACTGCAGGTGGTGTGGTGATAAATTTTGAAGTGCAGGAGTTCTTCATGGCCATCCTAATAGTTGCATGCCACACGACACCACAAAATGGGAGCAACTGCTATTTGTAAACAGAAGACAAGGGCCAGTTACCTCTTGCGGATCTCTGCCAGCACATTGCTGCTAACTAAAGAGTTCATTTTCTAATTTTGGAGTGCGGGTGACTCAAGTATAATGATGAAAAGTTGTGTGTACTCCCAAAATGAAAACAAACAAACAAACAAAAACCCCAACAATTCGATTAGCAGCAACCTGTTATTCTCAGTGACACCATTCCTGTTATAGGGTTGGAGCTCTACAAGAGGCTTTAGAGAAAAAAAATCCATAAAAGTGTTTTTTTTTGGGGGGGGAGTGGTGGAGGAGGAGGGGGCAAATGCTGTAATTGACCATAAAAAAGTGCTGCTCTTTTTATTTTGTACAGGAGTGAAAATCATGTGCAAATACATCTATTTATTTAGGATATTTCACCACACCTTTCTATTTTGAGAAGAACCCTTAATCAGAGGACTATATTGAAAGCGAAAAACGAGCATACAAAGGCATCTTGACATTATTAAACGGCAATATTTAAAGCTAAAAGCAAGTAAATTGTCAACTGTGGGGGTGTCCAAAAAAAAAAGCCCCAAACCCTCCCCTTCTGAACCTCCTTGTTAATTTTTCATCTAACCAGGGCCTCTTTCCCCCTCAATGAACTCCAGTTCCGTCCCTAAACACATGCCTCTCCCCTAAAACTGGGATCCTAAAGCCAAACTCAAAACCTTTGAACAAATACAGTGCAGCCTCCTGATTAGGGTAGGCTACCAGCCACCTCTCTAGGACTAACAGGCTGATAGCACTAGGTCCCTTGTGTAGCGGGGGTGGGTTATCAGAGGGCTTCTTCTGCCCTCGTCTCTATTTTCTCCCTGCCCCTTTGCTCTAAAGCCGTCCACACTCACATGCGCACCCCCACAGGTGGAACACTCATGTCTGTACCTGCAAGACTGCCTTCCGCAACCTGCCTGAGTGTTGAAGTCGCAACACAGCAAGCGGTGTTGAACCCTTTGCCCTGCCGTAATGCGGGGATATATATACATAGCACAGGGGTGCCCAAACTTTTTGTAAGGAAGGCCAGATTTGGTGGCTGAGAATGTGTCAGGGGCCAGTTGCTCCCTGACCCTGCCACCCCACTGCAAGCCCCACCCACTGACCCATAAGCCCCACCCACTGACCCCTTGCAACCCCACCCGCAGGAAGGAAGGTGGGTACCAAGGGAGGGAGGGAGGGAGGTGGAAACCAAGAGAGGAAGGAAGGAAGGTGGGGAACAAGGAAGGGAGGAAGGAAGGAAGGTGGGGACCAAAGGAATCACAGGGAGCCTGTTTAAAAAAGCATGGGGCAAAGGAGTGGGAGGGAGGGGCAGACCAGCCAGCCACGGGCCACTCAGATTGGCCTGATGGGTCGGATTTGGCCCCCGGGCTGGACTTTGGGCAGGCCTGACATAGCATGATAACAGGAAAAAAGAGAAAATATTTATTTTACATGCATTACCAGAATTGGTCACTAGAGGGCATAAGAGATGGGAATAAAATACCAAAATGGTATTTTATTTTGGGGTTTTTTGGTTTTCTTTTCTTGTGTTTCGTTTTCAACAAAATGAGTTTTTTTTATATATATATAAAATCATTTTGTTCTTCATTTTGCTTTGATTTTTGATTTTGATTTTTCCCCCTTGTGCTGACCAGCTGGCCTGCGGGCTGATTGGTGCTTTTTAAAAAAATTTATTCCCCCCCCCCACACCCAGTGCTGACCAGGCAGATTGTGGGGTGGCTGGCGCTTTTTAAAACAAAAATTAGTCCCCCCCCCAGCGCTGACCAGCTAGCCTGCGGGCTGAGGGCACATTTTAAAACAAGTGCTGGCATGCTACAGCTGATCGCACTGCCGCTTTGGACCACCCCCCCCGTGGGAGCTGGTTGGTGGTTTGGGGGAACAAAAAATGAAACAAATGAAATGAAAAATTTTGTTTTGTTTTGTTTTGAGCAGGTGGTTCGTTATTCATTTCATTAGGTAACAAAATAAATAACAAATAACAAAACAAATAAAAATTCATTTTGTGTCCATCTCTACGAACAAGTTTTCATAGCAGACTCCCTGGCTCCCTCTAGCGGCCAGTTCTTGTAAGACAGGAAAATAGTTTTTTTCTGGATATTTTTCTTTTAATAATTTCAATCTTATCAAACCATAGCAGTAATAAGCTACCATAGATAAGTGAATCAGTGGAATTATTTCATTCCATGGATAAGGAGGGTCACCCTGTACACTGTGGCTTTTTGAAATTTTTTCAATATGTTTCCCAAAAGTTTCATCCTTATCTTCTCCTTGATTGGGCAGTCCATCGTATACTCAAACTACCACATTCCTTTTACTTTTTGACCCAAATATATTAAACAAGATGGTTTCAATGGGACAACCAAGCTCATCCTCCTATATTTCTGTGCAGGACCATGTATTTTATGTATATTATGACTCCACCATGCTTTCTATTCTACACACACAGAGAGAGAGAGAGATGCACACACACACACTTACACACACAAACAATTATCTCTAAGAGCAACAGTGAATAGCATAGGATTGATTTCATTAAGATGAAAAGAGCTGACAAAAAGCCATGTATTTGGCAGTACATTGGATTTGGGCTTACATTATTCAAGACAGACTTGCCAAGGAAAGTTTGTCCTCAATCTTCTGAAAGCTCACAGTGCAAACAAATATCATTCATGTTGCCAAATAAATAAATAAATAAATAAATAAATAAATAAATAAATAAATAAATAAATAAACATTTTAAAAAGGAATCTGCTTTATTGCACTGCTGATTTAATCAATCATCCATTTTATCTATACATTCACTTCCCCTCTTGACCTGATTATGGCAGACTGAGACGTCCCTAATTTTATCGTTCATTGATTCTTTTCCATTCCCTTGAAAATCACTTGAATGTTGACCTTACAAAACTGACTTTGCTTTAGATTGGAGTCAGCTGTGCAGTCTGGTAGCCAACCTTAGTAGTCGATCTCCAGAAGAGACAGACCTGACCCATGGGATATGATTCACCTGCTTCCAAAAGAACAGAAGCTCCACAACTTTTACAACTTCTCATCTAATAAGCTTTTACAACTAATAAGCAGGAAAACATGATCCTGGTTGTCAGGCCAAACCTATTAAACAGTGCTGAAGAATCTTCCATGCCTCCTGTATTAATTGACTCGGTACGTAACAGCTGTGCCATGCTATTACTCCATGATTCATTCTAAGGCTAGGCGAGATACTGATTCCATTTCTTATCTAAGGGACCATCTGTCTTATTATGAATCTGTCTGGACATCAGATTTTCAGGAAAGGTCCTCCTCCTATTCTGTCCCCGCCGACTTTTGAATGCAATCCATGTTAGTCCAATGGCTAACGGGGTTTTACATCTGCTGATTTTAGCTCATCTAATGAAGTTTGGAAAGCACCTTGTGTTCTTTCTGAGCTGCCTCTGTAAAGGGCAAGAGTATAGAAATGTTGCAACTACATGAAATGAAAACAACTTCTCCATGACTGCTCCTAGGCTTTGGAAGGTTTATCCTTATCTCTGCTTCCATTTTTTTTATTTACCCAGGTGTTTAGCTCATGAGCTGAGTAGCAAATATGTGACAACTGTTTAATTAGGTCACCCTTATTGATTTGACTGAATGTGTACTTCACTTGTTCTTGTAGAAAACAGCCTCCGCCTGCCAGGTTTCTAGGATTAAAGATATGGGTTGCAATTTTAATAATCAAAACTTTGATTTTGAGGATGGTGGGATAGCAGCTTTTAACCGGGATTGCTTACAGTATATCTCCCACTGTCTGTAACAGTTATGATGAATTTTCTAGCATGTATGTATGTATGTATGTATGTATGTATGTATGTATGTATGTATGTATGTATGTATGTATGTATGTATGTATGTATGTATGTATGTATGTATGTATGTATGTATGTTATTCTTAAGTGCTGTCAATTTCCTTCTAACTTGCAGGTTTCCAAGGTATGTGGAATGCTGAAGAAGTGGTTTACCATTGTTACCTACCTGTGAGTTTCCACAGCTAAGCAAGGATAACAGCTAGGTAGCTCAATGGGTCAGGTCTCTGGCTACAGAGCCAGAGGTTGGCATTTCGGTGTCCACTGTGCATCATTGACAGGTTTTAAAGTTCCCTATGATTCCTTCCAGCTCTGCAGTTCTTTAATTATTTGAACCTAGTTCAAGGTTTCAACCACTATATTACACACATGTGCTCACTGTCCACTGTTTCCTCTACAGTGGACCCTCGTATAACAAAGGGTTTGTATAACATAAAATCTGAACAACATAAAAAATTCCGGAGAGAGGGGAAATTTGCTTAACAGAATCGCCCATGGGGCGAATCCGTACAACATAAAAATGGTTGCGATCAGGGATTATTCTGTTTTCAATGCATTCCTATGGGAAATTTGTATAAAGGAAAATTTGCTTAGCATAATTTAATTTGGAACGAATAAATGCCTTTATACAAGGTACCACTGTATATGTATTTTTGTGCAACTACGAAGGACTTTTAAAAAAATGAAGATGTCGATTATTTAGGGAGTCATAAAGAGGGGTTTAGGGGTGTGGTGGCTCAGCAGACTAAGGCTCTGAAAACTGCTGGCTGCAAAGTCAGCAGCACAGTGGTTCAAATCCCGGGTGCCATGCAGTGGAGTGAGCTCCTGCTGTTAACCCCAGCTCCTGCCAAGCTAGCAGTTCGAAAGCATGTAAATGAAAGTAGATAAATAGGTACCACCATAAAAAGCAGGAAGGCAAAGGAGTGTTTCCTTGCAGCCATGCTGGCCACGTGGCCATGAACTTGCACAACACGTAGTCTTTGGCTTGAATACAGAGATGAGCACCGCCCCAAGAGTCAGACACGACTAGCACACATGTGCGGGGGGAACCTTTACTTTTTTTTTTTTTTTTTTTTTTACCTAAAGAGGACTTTAGTCAATCTGATAGGCTCCCTTGGGGTACTGATTAGAAAAACCATAATCGATCCTGTCCCTCATTTTAAAAAAATATATAGGGCTGCTGCATGATAAACCTCGTTGCTATGGTGATTATTTCCATTACCTAGGTGACAGCTTAGCTACATGATGTCACTGCTAAAGTGATTCTATCTCTTGAATTATCTCTTGAAAGATGCTGAGCTTCAGTGGTCTGACCAGAGTCGAAACACCATTTATCAATGGCCTAAAATGCCCTCAATTGGGAGGAGGGGGGGGGAGAAGGCAGAGAGAGACAGGAATAGGGCAGGTTGGGGGGAGTGAGAGTAACATTTTTGCTTTATTGCTTGGGGGGGGGGAAAGGGCGGCCCAGTAGGGAGTCCAGGTGATGAGTTAATTTCCTGAAAATGACAGCCTGACAATTGGACCAATTCGAAAATTCAGCTGCACCCAGCTGCAGTGCCAGGAGCAAGATCGCAAGTAGAAGACAGATGAAAGGGACATGCCGAAGGTGTCCAGCTGTGTTGTGTTAGATTTGGCCCTCTGAGATTTGGCCCTAGGAGCTCTCATTTCATTTCTCCCATCAGGTGCGTAGGCGATGGAGAAAGAGTTCAGGCATGACTAGGACGACCCAGGCATGATCTGATCAAACAAAATATATACAGCCCCAATACATTTTCACTTACATGGGATGTTCTCACAAAGGGAAGAGGGGAATCAGACCACGGTGGGGTGGGGGATTCACCTATGGAAGTCCATGAGCACATTTTTTTTAAAAAAAAAATTACAAGCCCTGCCTTTTTAGCATAAAAGAGAGGAATGAAAAGGAATGGTTTTTTTTAAAAAAAGTGAAATAATATGCTTCACAAAATGGCAAGATGTAAGAGTGGAGTTGAATTCTTGCTACCAAGAGATCACATTGCTTCTCTTGTTATGCATTTTCTGACTGAGATCTTGCATGTTAGAGAACAGCCCAGAAGCACAAACCCAACAGAAGTGTAGGCTTGGCAAATTGAAAAGCTCCACTTGTTGAAATTTGTCATCATCTATAGCACCTAAAGGCCTGAAAAAGATGAGAATTACTGTGACATAGGATCTTCCCTGCTTCGGTGTTGTAATGGAGCATACAGAGAGCACTCCCTGCCCGCCCCCGCCCCCAAAGGAGAAAAACCAGCAAACAAAAAGCAAAAGGAAAGACTGAAAGAACTGGGCGTGTTTAGCCTTGGGAAAAGAAGACTGATAGCATTTTTCAAATACTTGAAAGGCTGCCATACAGAGGAGGGGAAGGATCTGTTCTCAGTCATTCCAGAGTGCAGGACGGGTAACAATTCACCCATACCTTGATGGCAACTCCCTGCGGACAGTTGTGCAAGCGCTGGTCATCTTGAGGATTGATTACTGCAATGCTCTCTACATGGGGCTTCCCTTGACCCTTGCCGTTTTGGTCATGTCCATTCAATGGGAATTGAAGTCCAGATAGCATGTGTCGCTCATACTGTAACCATCCTGCCATTTATCGTAGGCTTGTCCTTCACCTTAGGGAGCAAAATGTCTTGAGCCAACTATATATAGCTCTGTCCTACCCTGGTTCTTCATCACGACAACCAGGGACCCCATTCAGAATGAATGTCAAAGTGAAATGATCTGTTTCAAGATTGCTTCCAGGCAATTTGTTTTAAATCTGCACCGTTCCACTTGATCCAACCAGAACTTTAAGAGCAGAGAAACCTGTCTTGGTCTCATCTAGCTCAGTAGTATCAACTTTGATTGGCTACAGCTTCCAGGTCAGTTCCTCCTTCTTCACCCCACCTGTTTATCCTTTGTATTCTTAGATGACCTCCATCTGAGCACTGACCAGGACCAGCCCTGCTTAGTTTTCAAAATCAGGCACAATGGATGTTCAACATATACATCAGCTAATTGAAACCAATAACAGTGGAAGGTCCCCACACATAACCAGGCATGGGACCAGCCACTCATTGTTTCACCACAGTCACATTTACAGTTGGAATTCTGCACAGGTGAATACTGAACCAAACTCCCCGGTGGTTGTGAGCCTGCTACCAAGCAGGAGCCGGTAGTGTTCTTCATTTTGTTCCGGGCCTTCCATCTTCATCCAATCATCTTCATGAGATCATACAAGAGTGTCCGTCTTCACCACGCTGGCTGGCAACCTTGTGCTGCTCCTCAGAACTGGGGTGAAAGATGTGGAAGGTGATAATAAATGAAGACACACTGTTCCTTGTTGTATGAAAAATGCGATAAGGCACTTCATTAATCTTCCTGACATTTCCCGTGTTCAAGGCAAAGCTTTCAAGTTGTCTTCTTAAAGAGGTACATGGCTGTGTAGCTTTTTTTTTTTAAAAAAAAAAAACCATCCCCTTTTTGGCCAAGTTAATTTATTAGAATCTGAGTGTAGAGTCAGCCATCAATAATTTATGACATGCTCGCTCTCTTTCTCTCTCCTCCTTCTCTCCTGTCTTGCAAACAGATCTGGAAAGTCCAGGGGAGGGGGGGTGGAATTGCCACAATGTATTTGTTATTCAAAATAATGAGCCAGTGGTTATAGCAAATAATCCTGGATTTGTACATTGCTGTGCAGGAACAATTGGTGGCATTTGCGATTTACATGTTCATCTTTGCTGTCCTGAGTCCCTGGTTATGTGAAGACGACTCATCTTTTCCACACCTTAAGTACATTACTTGGTGCTAGAGATGGGCATGTAATGGAAAAATAGCATTTCGTTTCGTTTCAGTCTTCATTTCGTTTCATTAATAATGGATTTTTTAAAAGAATTTTCTTCACAAAACAAAATGATTCATAAAGTTATAAATAATGGGGAGCTTTCCTTTTTAAAAATTTAACAGGGAGACCACTGCCCTGAATCAAAGACCCTCCTGAAACCTTCCAATCAATTTGCTTTGAAACAAAGAACCCTCTGTAAAGAAGCAAGAAACCTAAGGGCTAGCTGCAGCACGGAGATATCGGAGAGATAAGCTCAACATCTGATCAGCGTGGGGAGGAAGGAATATATATATATATAAACACTCCACTGTCCTACTTAATCAGGAAAGGAAAACAATCAGTTTAAACTTTAAATCAACTTGCAGATATATGGACAGCCAACGCAGGGAAGGGAAGGGAAGAGCTCAGCTGTTGACTAGCTGCAGGCAGTCAGATTAAGATTTGAGATAAGTAACAGCTGAGGCGCAGGAGGGGGTGAAGGAAAACAAATCAATCAGTTTAAAAATAAACCTCCTGAGAGGCTTCTTGCTACTAGGATGAATCATTTCATTTCCAAAAGAAAAAATGGTGTTTCGCTTCATTTCTTGATGACACGCTGTTTGCTGTTTTGTTTCATTTTATTACATTTCATAAGCTTACAAAACGACAAAACAGTGTGCTTTCTTCATAAGGTACCCATCCTTCCTTGGTGTCCATCAGCAATGTGTGCTGTCATATCATTTCAGAGTTTGACCCAGTTCTCCCTATAGTCCGTGAGTGCCAGGGAAGAGGCTTCTGTCTTTTCAGAGATTTTCAGACATTATTTCACAAGAGAGAACCAAAAGGGAATAAATAAAAGTACTAAGAATAAATTAATTATGCAAAATTGTCCCACAGGTTTCTAAGGGACTTCAGTCAGGACAAAAAGCCTACTGTTTTCCCAATGTTTCTGGTCCCCCCCCCCCAAAAAAAAGTGAAAAGTGGCTGGGAAGATACCTGTGGGCTTTACCCCACCAACAATAAGAATTCTTGTCACATCTTGTTCTGCTATTGGTTTTTCTTTAAGGGTTCAAAATAAGGTATCTCCATGATATAAATGGAGGAAGGGCTTATTTTGCCAGGAGTGTGTTTTCTGGTTGGAAAGCAACATAAAATACTCTTCCTTCAAAAGGGTCATTTATTTTGCACATGAACGTGAAACCTGATATGTTCCATTTGCTTTTGCATATGCAAACCCTTCTGTCACTGCAAATGGTGCCTTTGGGTAAGCAGCAAACATGATGGGAGAGGCAGCGGCAGCAGCAGCAGCAGCAACAAGAATTTCAGCCGCGGTAATGAAGGTGATGTGGAGGAAGGGGCACAGGGTGCATGAGATGAAGGAGAGGACATGGGTGGTCATTATCTCACCACCATCCCTAGCTCCAGATGGAGGCTGTCCTTTTAAGAGGGCCCCTGCTCTTCCCTAGGAGGCTGAGAGAAGCAACATTTAGGAAAAGAGGCATAGAGAGACAAATCGGGACTTGAAGGAGCTCGTTGCTTCTCCAACCCTGCAATTCAGTTTTTCCCATTTGTGTCCCTCAAAATCGGACAGACTAACATGTCCCTCTTTTGATAAATCCTGCCTCTCTCTGCCTCCCAGGAAATAGCAGGGGCATTCTGACAGGGTCAGAAGCATCCACACTTTCTGTAGCTTGGCCATCAGACCCTCCCTCTCCCTCACCTCACCACAGCAGCAGGGGCAAGTGGTCAGCATGGGGGCAAAAGTGGAGTGCGCAGGAACATGCCTCAAATTCAACCTTTCGAAAAGCCGTTCTATTCCCTTCAATGAAGAGACGACACTGCTTAAAATGGATTAAACGTTTTCCCAAAAGGAAACACATACACACTGACCGAATATCAGGTGACTACCACAGGAGTTCTTAAATCAATTCTATTTCGAACGGAGCTTATTGTGAAGCAAATGTGAGCATAAACAAGCCCACAGACTGGAAGATGACCTATCATAATTATAGAATTTCTGTTACCCTCAGCTTTCTCGGATTGATCCTGTACGCTATCCTTCTATAGCCACTTTCTAACTACACCATACTGAAAAAACAATTGCTGACCAGTGTTTTCAGTTTTACCCAGATTACAGACAAAGAGTCAAGGACAGCCCATTGGTAATCAGTAGGGCTTAACATTCACCTGATAATTGGAAAGCACTTCTGCGTATCTGGAAATCACTTTTATATATTTGGACATCTTTTTTAAGATTCTTGAAGAAATAGCCAACAGTCATGGAGGACAAAGGTACCAATGGCTACAGGTCATTATTCGTTTTCTGTTCTTTCCAGGATCAAAGGAAGTATGATCCTGGAAATGGCCCAATTTAAAAGGTGGGGTCGTTGCCAATGAATTTACTATTTAATTTCCAGAACTGTTTAGTAGCTCACTATTAGCCCTTTGGATCAGCCGTTCTCAACAGGGGCCACATGGACCCCAGGATCGCCCTGGCACATTTGAGGAAGGCTGTAGATGAGAAGCAATTCATCATATACCACCTTTGTTGGATTTCTATGATCCTGATTCAGCATATATTTATTTTACATTTGGGGCACAAAAGAAAGGATGAGAACGGCTGCTTTGGAAGATTAAAGGATCTACTGCAGGCCTGCCCAAAGTCCGGCCCGGGGGCCAAATCCGCCCCGCCAGGCCATTCTGAGTGGCCCGCAGCTGGCTGGCCCACCCTTCCCTCCCCCTCCTTCACCCCATGGTTTTTTAAAAGAAAGTAGGTGGGGCTTGCAGTGGGGTGGCAGGGTTGGGGAGCAACCGGCCCCTGACACATTCTCAGCCACCAAATCTGGCCCTCCTTACAAAAAGTTTGGGCAGCCCTGATCTACTGTGTACTGAGTTAGACAGCAGACAAAATTTCTTCAGGCTACAATAGGAGTCTAAGATCCAGTGTCTAAAAAGCACATCCACTGTAAGTGAGCTACCCATTTGCAATGGGGATGAAGAAAATGAGAGACAGGGCTTTAGCCATGGAAGGCTTATGCTCAACATCTGAGTTGTGCCACTGCCAATGTTATTTTCTAAGAATATCAGCATGGAGGGATTGGAGTACCTATGTTTCAGTATGCTCCAAGAAAGTAGGAAGTTTTTTATAATGAGGGATGTGTTCTCTTCCTCATTAGTGACACATGGATGGAAGAGTCCTGCATGCTGAATATCACACTACTGGGCTAAGCAAGTAAGTGGCATCTTGCCCAATATGTAAGAACCCTGCATGAGTTTCACCCGTCACTCAGGCAGGAAGTCACTGGCATCCAAGGACCTCCATCTCTACTCAAGTTGAAAGATAAACACATGTCCTGTTTATCTACCATCAACCAGAGACCTGCTGGGTCCCCATAGCCATGTTACCCAGATTGCAGAGAAAGAGTCAAGGACAGTCTGCTGGTAATCAGTAGGGCTTAACATTCTCCTGATAACTGGAAAGCACTTCTGTGTATCTGGAAATCGCTTTTGTGTATTCGGACATCTCTTCTGAGTTTCTAGAAGGAAATAGCCAACGGTCATTGAATACAAAGGTACCAATGTCTAGAAGGCGTCATTTATTTTCTGCTCTTTCCAGGATCAGAGGAAGTATTCTTTTGAATCATAGATTTTAAAAAATAGCCAAAAGTTACTGATAGTGCAGGCTGACTGATTCTGGGAGCAAAGGCACAAAAAAGCAAGATTTCTCATGGCTCCCAATACTGTTCAACAATAGCTGTTGCCCTCAAGTTTTGCTGTGGGCTTTCCACACATTAGGCCCAACCTCAGGTGTCCTTGGATTACAATTCCCAGAAGGCTTTCAGCACCAGCTGTGTTGGGCTACTCAATATACTTTTTAAAAGAAAAGAATACCTTTGTGTCTATGAAAAATGCCATTGAGTAATTTGATACAGATTGGTGTTTCTCCCAGAGTGGAGAAGTGGAAGGAAGATAATGTGGAAGACCAAAAATTTTTTCCAGGAAGAAAAATCTCAAGAATATATAAGAAACAATGGGGGAGGGGACTTCTCCTAAGTAGAGATGACTGAGTGTTTCATTTCAGAAGCAGACTGGTTCCAAAACGAAGCACATCAGCACAGCTGGCGCTCGGAACCCGGGCACACCCTCCGGAACAAAATCAACCAATGTTTTACCTTGCTGTAGTTTACGGTGGGCAAAATTCCAACCAGGAAGCAGCTTCCGATGCATCACCTTTCCCTCTCCTTGGCACTGGCCAACCAGACAGGGAGGTGGGATGATGCATGTCCTTGCACAGCTCCTGAATGGCTAGCAGCAGGGAGAGGGAGGTTATCCAGGAGCTGAGTCATAGCAACTGAACTTCTTTTCTTGTGGGGTCAAAACCTTTCGCTTCCTCAGTCAAGAAAAGTGGATGGGAGCCCTCCAATTTATAATTCCCCTTGGCTTCACACCACCCTGCCCTGAATAGGATCATTAGGTGGACAATGGCCTGAACAGGCTTGCTGGATGGACAATGGACTGGGATGTGTGAAAGTCCCACCTATGCAACCCTTCCCAATACCCAGTTAGCAGCCTGCATGCATAAATTCAAATGAGCGAAAAAACAGGCTCAGAAGATGAATGCAAAGTTCTCTAGGATCCACAACAGACTCATAACCATCAACATTATACTACTTTGTGAGAGCTCTCAGCTGTCAAGTCAGAACTGATCTATTAACCTAATAGGGCTTTCAAGGTAAGTGAGATATTTAAGAAGCGTTTTTAACAGTTCCACTCCCCCGGTGAGTTTCAAACGACCAATTCAAACCCTGCATTTGAACACTGTTCTCCAGAGTCCTAGTCCATTGCCCTCTCCAGTACACCACGCTGGGAAAAACAGTAGTTTGGCATTTGAGTTTCTCTAGAAGTGTTAACTTTTATTCAATGGAGATAGAAAAAGTATCAATCAAAACTCTCAGTGCTGTTGGTGACAATTACTGCTAAAGTCTTATATACACCACATTGCCAGGGTTTTTCCCCCTCCCTGTACTAAAAGAAAATCGCCATGTAATAGAGGGGTGTGTGTGTGTGTGGGGGGGATATTGGACTATACAAAGCTTAATAAACTCACTGATTTCATCTCAGTGGGACTCAACCTTTGAACTGAATTTCACTCAGCACCCCCACGTGAGTCAATTGAGGCCTGCATTGTAAGCCTAAGGAAGCTAAGTGACCCTTTCAAACAATTCTGATTATATGGACCGGGGTGGTCTAATCTTTCTATCACTATGAACCACATATGGGATGCATCCTTCAACTCGAGCTGGCTAGGACAGGGATGGCAAAAGAAATGCCCAAGGAGGGGATTTGGAAAAGAGAACTTGAGATAAACTGTAACAATAAATTCTGGGCCAAATTTCAATCCAGGTATTCATGGAGCACCGATAAAGAGCCGAGGTCAAAGCCAGTGGATTTTGGGGGGAGAGATCAGAGTTTATCTTGTGAAATGAAGCTGAATGGTTCCCCCTTCCCTCTTTCAAACGTCATGCACATTTGCTATTGTTAGAGCTTCTAGGTATTTCTGATTCTTTATGGCCAGCTAGGCTTACTGAAATGCCCCAGAAGGGTGAGATGTGCCTGTCACCTCCATATTCCAAGAAATACAGCCTGAAAGCTACAGTAGTTAGAACAAATCTGCTTGTGAACTTGGCTAGAAGTTCTGGTTGGACCTTGAAGATTGATGCACGCCCACATAAAATAATAGAATCATAGAGTTGGAAGAGACCTCAAGGGCCATCCAGTCCAACCCCCTACCATGCAGGAAAATCACAGTGCTCCCGAGTCCCGACAGATGGCCATCCAGCCTCTGCTTTAAAACCTTCAAAGAAGGAGACTCCACCACCCTCTGTGGCAGCATATTTCACTGCTGAACATGTCTAACTGACAGGAAGTTCTTCCTAATGTTCAAAGGGAATCTCTTTTCCTCTACTGCAGCTTGAAACCATTGTCCTAGTCTCCCCGAGTCCTTGTCTCTGAAGCCATGGAAAACAAGCCAGCCCCCTCTTCGATATGACAAATATTTAAACATGGCTGTCATATCCTCTCTCAACTTTCTTTTTGTAAGACTATCCCAGTGGTTGCTCAGTCATCTCCTGCACTTTCTCTACACTGCCATTAAACACATAGGCCCGTATCCTACCTATTCACTGTACGTGGAAGTGTAAATACAGAAGGAGCTGTGGCAAAGTAAACAAGGTTTGGTTTCCATTCTGCTTGAGTGGCTGCTGGCAAACCCAGCCATGACAGCCTTCAAGGAACCAGAGCTCTGTACATCACTGTAGCTGCTTCCACGACTGCAGTCATTCACATGGTAATTGTTTAGTTATTTCTTCTATTTATTTACTGCCTGATAAGCATTGCTCTGGATGGCTAACAAATAAATAAAACCATTCTTTAAAAAGCACAATTTAAAGTAGTTGATTGGTTGATTGGTTGATTGATTGATTGGTCAGGGGTCAGTTGATTGACTGATTGGATTTTTATCCCACCCCCATTAGTACCAAAGGCAGTACTCTGGGAGGTCATAAAAATATAAAACATAGAATAAATACAATAAGAACATATGAAGAGCCATGCTGGATCAGGCCAAAGGCCCATCTAGTCAAGCTCCCTGTATCTCAAAGTGGCCCCACCAAATGTGTCTAGGAGCGCACGAGACTAGATATCTGTCTTCTAAGTGGGTCAGAGAGGCACCCAGAGGTGCACCCCACTACTCACCGTAACCTTACCTGTAACCCTAAGCCTAGTCCTTGCGCTAACCCTAACCCTAAAGCCAGATCTGTGTACTCGCATTGCACTACACACGCAAGTACACAGGGCGCCCAGAGTGAGGGAGCCTTCCCCACTACGTTCACTGACTGCACAGTGCAGAAGCACCGCACTAGCAGTGGGCCTGTGACCTCACAGAGGCACCCCAAAAAGAGAGGTGCCTCTGCCACTGCAACTTGGTATGCATATCCAATTGGCTATGCATGCCATTTTGTAGCGGGCCAGAGGAGGCACCCACCCCACAGAGGTGCCTCCAGGAGCCCGCTTTCCCTTCATAGCGGGCCAGCGGAGGCACCCACCCCAGAGAGGTGCCTCCAGGAGCCCGCTACCCCCCCCCAAACCAGTACTAACAACAGACGAAAAAACAACAAACGAAACGACAAATTTTTGAAAAATTTCGCGACAAACGGAAACGAGCCGAAATGGGCTGGCTCCGACACACGACAACTCGGGGAAAAAAAAAAAATCCTGGTCGTGCCCATCTCTACCGACCACTGCCTACAATGTTGCTTGCATGAAGAATAACCCAGGGAAGCACAGCCATTCCCTGAGAGTTCAGCTGGCAGCCTGAAACCTGGCCACCCCATGATTCTGTAGGGTATCCATATGAGCACCATCTTCTGTTTGAAGAACCACCCTGTCCAAGTCTGATTTGTGAATAAAGATCCTTAAGAAATCCTTCTGTCTGGATAAAGAAGCATGCACATTTTAATGCCTTTTGCCTTTTGCCCTTCTTTCTGGTTCTGGGTGACCTCTTTTTTGGTGACATATAAATAGGTGGCCAGTTGAAGTTCCTTCTCTCCCACAGACTTAGTCAGTGGCCCTTTTGATGAGGGTAGAGACAGAGAGCATGGAAGTTTGCTCCCCTTCTGTTTATTTATAGTATGACTGACTGCACAGCTGCTGATGGTTTGTTGCTAGGAGAAAGTTACCATGAGATTGGCAGCCATTGACTCAGAGATAGCTAGGCAGGGTGGAACACATATTAAATCGAAAGATGGATTATTGCCTGGGGAGCCAAAAAATAAAATAAAAGAGGGAGTGGTAAAGATCAGGAAAGGGGTGGAGACAGCGTGGCATTTGACCACCAACAGACGGTATTCTGCAACAATGGGAAAGAATGAATGTATCTTTCCTCCTGGTTCTTTCAACCGCTTGCACGCAGTATGTGCAACCAAGGACACCACCGTCTGCTGCTTCCGGTTGGCAAAGGGAGATGTCCTTGTGAAGCTTCCCGTACCAACAAAGTGGCCGGACAACAAGAGTGCTGCCTTTTTGGCAAAATAAAAAATAAAAGCAAAAATAAATACTCCCTTGTCAGAGTTGGGTTTCTTTGTTGAGATAAGTAGAGAGTTCTTAGCACTCTGTGATGGCTGGCTGAACAAGGGGGGGTGCGATGTTGTATACTCTATTAGAATGCACTTAATGGAACAAGAGAAGTGGTTTTCTTCTTGGGTCTGTGCATGTCACACAAGACCTTTATCACAAGAACAAGGCAACCATGGTGACGTTTATTGAATTTTGTGGGGGTGGGGAGGAAGTCTGTGTTCTTCACCACCATGTTTGCCTGGCTCATCTCAACTACTTTTCCTGGCAGGAGCTGCCTGGCATGACTTTAATTGCAGGTGCAGAGTTTTGTTCTCCACCTGCTGGCTTTGTGCAAAAATAAATGAAACCAAATAAAAGTGATAGCTGAGAATGAATCCAAATCTCTTGTTATCTGTAGTGTAGGCCTGTTTTGTGTTGGGTTCTTAAGTTCCATGCAAGAGCATGATCAAATCCAAATAAGAAGTCAATTTCGGGGTAAAACAAAATGTTAAGACATAGATATTCAGACACTGGAATTCTGGATATAATTTAGAGGTTGGAGAAGATGCTTTTTGAATCCTAGAATCCTAGAACCATAGAGTTGGAAGATACCTCAATAGCCTTCTAGTCCAACCCCCTGCTATGCAGGAACCCCCATCACAGGACTCCCAACCAATGGCCACCCAATCTCTGCTTAAAAACCTCCAAAGAAGGAGACTCCACCACCCTCCATGACAGCATATTTCACTGCCAAACAGCTCTAACTGTCATGAAGTTCCCCCTAATGTTCAAATGGAAGCTCTTTTCCTATAGTTTGAGACCATTGCCCCATTTCCTAGTCTCTAAAGCTATGGAAAACAAACCAGTCACTTCTTCAATGTGACATCCTTTCAGATATTGAAACATAGCTAGCATATCCCCTCTCAAACTTCTGAGAGACAGGGAGGGAGACAGCAGACCTCTCAATTCATTGTGTCAGGCTTGCAGTTGACTGCTTCTGTTCCTCTAAGCAAGGAGTCTCCAACCACCACCACTCACCTCCTTCGAGGCTTGGTAGGTGCCCCTTGTTGTGCTGTTGGATTTGGATTCCTCTGTGCTGGGTCTTCAAACTGACCTTGCTGTTCTTGCTGCAGTTCCTTTTCCTGGTTGATAAGGGAGAGAGGTTGGGGGGTCTATTGTGCAGTTGCAAGCTGTCTGTCTGCTTCCTAGTTCTTCCCTTTCTAACTGTTACATTCCTCCAAGTATGTGTCTCCTGTATTTGTGAAATGCCCTCATCCTGATTGAGATTATCCCTGTCACCATTGTTGACAAAGTTTTTCTCTGCTTCCTGCAACAACCCCTCCTGCTCCCTAAGGTTGCGAAGATTGAAAACACAGGCCTCCAGCTGCCTGACCTTGTCCTCCAAGATGGCCACCAACTTGCACTTTGAGCATGTGCATCCTGGCACCTGGTTTGGCAAACAAACAAAATACAAACATGCCACAGATGTTGCAAGTACCTATATCTGCCCCCTGTTTCTCCATCCTGACTAATTGGTCAGTTATTTGAAAATGGAAGAAATAAAAGAAAAAGATAATGGAAAAACCAATCTTCTCACTTAATCTTCTCTGCTACCCTCAGTATTGGTAAATTATCGAGGAATCCACTTTTCTTCTTTTTAAAATTTATTTTTGAAATTTGCACACCCTCCGGCACACGCTGCTGACAATACTAAGATACAGCCAAACCTCCAAGCCCATGTGCTCTCAGGAATTTTCCAAGCAGTCTGACAACTCCTCACCCAAGTAGCTTCTTTAAATCTTGCAAGACACAGTATTCAATTCTTTTGTTTTAAAGAAATTCTGCTGGCAATACTAAGATAACAATTCTAAGCAACTGCCATCCAGATGAGTATTGGGGGGGGGGGTTTGCTGATGTTGGAAGCATAACTCTTCTAGCTCTGATGCAATCTTGGTGGCTTCACAACGCAATGCAGGTATACCGAGTCAGCCTTCCACCTACCCAGCTTATTACAATTAGCAGGGCAGCATTCCTCTTACCTTGATTGTTTGGAATTGTTAGCCACCATCCAGCTGCAGAAAAGCAGGCATGTGATTTGCACCCTTTGGAAAAACTTTGATGGTAACACAACCATGTTTCCCTGGAGAAGTGGACTCATTAAAGATTAAAACCTAATCAATGTAAACTAGTTAGCAGATGTTTTGTATTAGCCAATAATTTGGGCAATTGCCGCAGTGTTAAAGCAACACTTTGAAAATCCAGTTCCTATGTTCACCACCACCATCTTAGAACTGCAGAGCTAGAAGGGAACCTATGGATCTCTGAGTCCAGCCCCTGTCCAGAAGACCCAGTAGGGAAGTGAACTCTGAATGTCTGGCTCCACATAAGAGCCTCGTGGTGTGGTGGTTAAATGCCTGTACTTCAGGTAAAACTGTGCTTACAACCTGGGGTTCAAACCCAGGTAGCAGGCTCAGGGTTGACTCAGCCTTCCATCCTTCCATGGTCCGTAAAATGAGTACCCAGATTGCTGGGGGAGGGGGGGGCAATGTGTAGCCTGCATACTGTAATTAAACTGTAAATCTCCCAGAGACTACTTGAAGTGGTATGGGGCGGTATATAAGCAGAACACTTTGCTTTATAACTATAAACCTCTATCCTCAATATTGTACTCTAAAGGGGTAGATTGCAATTTGCAAATTATTACACTGAAATAAATCTGATGATCTTATTCTTAAAGGTACTGGTAGCCTTTTTCTTTTTCTTTTTTGTTAGGCATCCCGAAAGAGGGAAAGCTGAAACATTGGCAAGGTTTGTAGTGCTGTATATGTTCTACAAGAAAAACAGAAGTGATAACGAGGGAACATGGGTACTGGGGGAAAATAGGTTCCCTCAGAGCCTTCATGAAATTGGTGTGGAAGAAGAGGGAAATGGAATGGGAAAAATATATACATATCAGTTAGGACTTATATATATATATACCAGGGCTGTCCAACTTTGAACAGGCCGAGGTCTACTTTTTCCAGACAAAAGTGCCTGAGGGCTACTACACTAAAACCTCTACTTATGAATTTTATCTGTTCTGACCATATTCTCATTAAGTAGAGCAGCCCTTGAACTGCTCCGCTCGGCTGAGACAGTGGGCTGGCAGACCCAGAGCTTTGCTGGGGCAGTGGTGGTCCTTGGGGTGGGGGAGGTAGAGGTAGAGAACTTATCCCCTCACATTTTTATTGATGGCTGGCGGGCTACTTTTGAACCCTTCACGGGCTACTGGTAGCCCCCTTTCTACATGTTGGACAGGCCTGAATACTATATGTTAAACAATAGTTTCTGACTGTTGTCATATTTCAAATGCAAATTCATTTGATTTATCTGGTTTTTTTTGTATAATTATCTTTTGTTTAAAACCACAAATAAAACTTTCCCCAACTTTCCTGATGCCTCCATTTCCGTGGTGTCTCTAACCATTCTGACAGTTTTTCCATCTCTGCTGTTTCAAGGATTCTCCTTGAAATCCCCTGGGAAAAACACATTAGAATTCCTTTAAGGATCAGGTGTTGCGTCTTCCGAATGCAAAGGGAGAAACAACTGCTTGGTGATACAGTACTGGGGTTTATCTTCCCACCCACTCCATTGTACAAGCTAAGAGTAGGCTGGAAAGAAGATTTAAGCTGTTCTTTCCTGGAATTGAGGCATTCTGAACTTGAGTAAAGCTCATGCAGTTGCCTAGCCATAATGTTGTCTTACGTTGAGTTTCTTCACATTGTTTCCCTTGTGTGTGTGTGTGTGTGTGTGTGTGTGTGTGTGTGTGTGTTGTGTTATGTTGTGTTGTGTTGTTGCAGTCATGACTGACTCTTCATGACCCCATATCCATGGAGTTTTCTTGGTAGGAATACTGGAGTGGTTTGCCAGTTCCTACTCCAAGCGCCTACAGCACCTGGTATTCCCTGGTGGTCTCCCATCCAAGCACTAACCAGGGCCGACCCCTTCTCAGCTTCCAAAATCAGGTGAGATCAGATGTGCTTAGAGCATCTACACTTTACTAAATGGCTCTCAAAAAGTCAATTCAAGGCATGCGGTCATAAAACAGGATTTAGGGCTGGAGGCATGGAACAGAGGGAGAGCATTGACAATCTCCAGAGTGGAACCTGGAAAGGTCATTTTTCTTGATGACAAGTTTCGAATTCGTGGTATTCCCATGAGTTAGAAAAGAGCTGTGACAATTGGCTTTGACTGAGAAGTGGTTAACTGATGCATCAGTTTCTGGCATTTCCCCTTGGATAGTGCCACTTTGTGAATGGTAGTGGTCACAGGAGGTTATCCTGTAGACAGTCTTGATGGCTTCCATGGGTGTTGTCAACATTCAGACTCTGTAAAGCTTGGTATCTATTTTCCTGTTGGCAGTGTGGGCATGATATTGTGTAGAAATATTGGGTCATTTCCTAGCTTTTTGTATTACGGGGATAGAAGTACAATATTTATTTTGTCTATATTTTTTAAACTTATAGACCACGTTTCTCCCAATAAGGGGATCTACAATATCCTCCATTCATAAAGCTGAGTTGTTGTTGTTTTTAAAGAAGTGATACTTTCCATAGGCAACCCCACACAAAGTGTGTTACATGATATTGCTTAGGAATAAAGGGGGGATGTGTTGGATTTGCTGTTTAATATATTTTTTATTGAATTTCTGAGCCTTGACCTGCCTTGATACACTAACAGAGATGCACTGATACTTGGATGTTTTCTTTTCCCCCAATTTCACATCCCATTCTTCTGGTTTAACAAAGGGAATGCAGTGTGGGCAAATTAGATCAAAATAGAACAAAATGCATGCATGAGTGAAAATAACACACATAAATACACCGTAGCAGAGAACACATTGCTTGTATGTATGTTAGGAACACTGGCTGAGTGGCTCAGTGAGTTAAGTATCTGGTTGTGGAGCCAATAGCTGGGAGTTCAGTTCCCCAATGTGGCAGGAGCGTATGGGGGGTGGTAGGGAAGAAGGGTACATCTGCCCTGGGTGCAGCAATCTGGGGGCGCCTGGAGGGGGAGCAGGAGGAGGAAGTCATGCACCCTCCCACCGCCCAGCAGTCCTCCTTCCCCCTAAGGCTTGACAATGGCACCCCCTCTGCCACTTCCGCCGCCGCATGCCAGGCAAGTGGTGAAGCAGGCAGGCAGGCAGGCAGGCAGGAGTGTGGTGGCCACAGCACCCTCCTCCTCCTCTTCCTTGCCTTGGTGGGAGAGGTGTAAGGTGCTCACACACACACCATGCCTGCAGGTCTGAGCCCCCCTTTGCTGGGGGGGGTACAATATGGGGGGGTGGCCAGAAGGGCACAAAAACAAAATTTGTCCCCAGGCGCTCCAAATCCTGGCTACGCCTCTGCACTGTGGATCCTTGAAGGGTCAGCCTATAGCAGTGATGGCGAACCTTTTAGAGACCGAGTGCCCAAACTGTGATTCAAAACCCACTAATTTTTTTGCAAAGTGCCAATACAGCCATTTAACCAGAGTACAGGTGGCTGTGAAGGGGCGATGTCCGGTGCCCACAGAAAAGGCATCGAGTGCCACCTTTGGCACCCGTGCCATAGGTTCGCCATCCCTGGCCTATAGAGTCTTGGGCAAGCAGCTCAGTGCTAGGATGCCCCCAGAACAAGGGAAAGGTAAACCATGTCTGATACTGTCCACGTAGAAAACCTTGAACAGGGACACCCTAAGTCAGATTTGACTTGAAGACATATGATTATGTTTATTAAATGTGTTGAGTGCAGGTTTGCTGCTGTCTCAGCCAGCAGCATTGCCTAGAGCAGCAAACTGTTTTTTTCCCCTTCCTCTGACAGGGTTCCCACTGCTCCTCGGTCTCCCTGCTTCCTGAGATCATCACCATGCCCCATCTTTTCCCCCACCACCCCTCCTCCCTCCTCTGTTCCCGTCTCTCTCTCCCTCCCTCCCTCTCTCTCTCTCTCCCTCCCTCCCTCCATCTCTGAAGCAGCACAGTTGGTTGGGCTACCGCTGATTTCACAGGTGCACGAAACTGCATGCAACTTTTTGTTTTAGTGCAAGCTGCTATGGAAAGAGGATGAAAAGAACACCGCAGCTGAGAAAAACAGTGCACTCAAAATGGAGAGATCTGTTTAATTCCTAAGCGAACCCTCGGGATACATTCCTTCTCCTACTCTCATGCATTTCGGTGAGACCTTTTGTAAGGAAAATCTCCCTGTTGACTGCGCCACAAAGAGCTAGAAAACTTGTATGCGATCTCCTTTGCACATCATAGAATCATAGAATGGTGAATCATAGAATGGCCATCGAGTCCAACCCCCTGCTCCATGCAGGAACACACATCAAAGGATATCTGCCAGGTGGTGGTCGAAATTTCTCTTGAATGTCTCCAGGGTTGGAGCACTCAGTGCTTCTCGGAGTCATTTGTTCCATTGTCATACTGCTCTAACAGTTTGGAAGTTTTTCCTGATATTCAACGGAAAGCTGGGTTCTCTTAACTTCAGCCCATAGCTTCTGGGGTTTCAAAAGTGTTTCTTGTCCTGCACTCTGGGATAATCAAGAATGGATTCTGGCCCTCCTCTGTATGATAGCCCTTCACATATTTGAAAAGTGCTATCATATTACCCCTCACTTTTCTTTTCTTTCCTTTTCTTTAGGCTAAACATCCAGAGTTCTTTCATAGCACTATTCAGCCCCCTATTCATCCTTGTCACTCTCCTCTGAACTTGCATTTTTAGCTTGGAGTGGCTTGATGATCATAGCTTATGAATGTTTAATTGTGGTGTATGGCGTCTTTTGGCAGAGCTGAGCATATGGCCTAACCCACTTCCAGCAGCCGAATGATTTGCTGTGAGCAAACATTTCTACCCATCAATTTCATGCTAATAGATTATTCTCTGCACTCTGATGATATACTATTACCCTGTGATTATATTAATTTATTATAGGCATAGGTTTCCCGGTTCCCCTTTTCAGTATTACCTCTCTCTCAACGCTTGAAATTGCAAGATTTATTACATGACTATACAAATTCCTCCCTTCCTCGTCAGAAAACGGAATTGTCTGGCCATCATGTTTTGTAATAAAAGTATGAGAAATATGATTGTAGGGTTCTGTTAAGAATTCCAGATGTAAAACACACACACACACACACACACACACACACACACACACACACACACA
>JAHTLZ010000045.1:518443-530383 GCA_023846285.1 Phrynocephalus versicolor
ACACACACACACACACACACACACACACACACACACACACACACACACACACACACACACACACACACCCTTATCAGCATACTATTAAAGTACGACATTAATATTAGTCTCATGGTTTGGGTAGAAGTGGAAGCCAAATACATATAGGGGAAACTAATTTACAATAGTTGATCACAATAAACATGCAACACGTCAAATGGAGTTGTGAGATCATCAATCCATTTATGAGCCCAAATGGAATTCATTCATACATCATGTTAATGGGAGTGCAGAAAAATGAGAGGCGGCACAATTTCTTGACCTGGTGATGTCCTCACTATGCTTGTTATCCATAACACTTTGCCAAGAATACGGCAAAACCGGTACATGCTCTCTATGTGACAGGTAGCCAGAATTTCAATAAAGAAAACTACTCCACAATTGTATCATATCTAAAGGAGCCTAGTGGCACAGTGGTTAAATGGCAGTACAGTGGTCCCCCCCACCCTTTTGCAGTTCATACACTGAGGTCCTGTTATATTGCGGGACCACAGTACAGTGGTACCCCAAAAGTGCTTTTGGGAGGGGGGAAAGGGTTTTAAAAGCCCAGGCTTTTTAAACCTTCCCCTCCTTCCCCAAGCCCTGGGCTCCAGCTGATTGGCACTGGGGTGGGGAAACAAAAGGTTTTTCTCTCTCACCCCAGTGCCAATCAGCTGGACCCAGGGCTTGCCTCCATGACTTTAAGCAAGCGCTTGGCTCCATTGCTTAAAGTCATTTTAAACATTGCTCAGTGCTTCTCCCGACACCCCCCCGGGGGGCACGGGGGAGCGGTGTATAATGTTTAAAATATGTTTAAGCAACAGAACCAGCTTGGAATTGAAAACATTGAAATGCATTGAAAACAGAGTAATCCCATTTTTATGTTGTACGGATTCTCCCCATAGGCAATTATGTTAAGCAAATTTCCCCTATCTCTGGGGTTTTTTATGTTGTACAGATTTTATGTTACACAAGCTGTTTGTTATACAAGGGTCCACTGTATTTTGATCAAGCATACTTCCCCCTACTCTTCTCATGTGGCCTGTATCTTCCAGCTCATCCTCTTGGGGTGTACATACAAAATCACACATTTTTGTCTTCTCCATAATGTAATTTGATTAAAAATGGACGAGAGCAACCCAAAGACAAATGTTCTATTATTAACACTTATTTCCAGAGCTATTGAACTGTAAATATTTCTAGATTAGGCAATTAAAATATGAACACCTCATTTGCCATTGTCACTTTAAGTAAAATATTGTAGGAGTATTTTTAGTTAAAAGTCTACATGGTTAGGGAGCAGGTGGGGGAAGGGGAAGATCTCTTACTTTGGGCAGCCCTGAAGAGATGCAGCATTGGCAGAAGGCCATTTCTGAGCCAGTGTGAGCTTGGTCTTTGGTCTTCACTGAATCACATGCATTCTAAAGATACACTGAAACTGGCAGTTGTCCTTTCTGTGCCAGAAGAAAGTGTCACCATGAATGATTCAGTGCCCTCAACCTTGGGTAAGGTACCAGGTTATACTTTGAACAGGAACTACATCAGTAATTCTCTACGTGTGGGTCCCCAGATGTTCCTGGACTGCAATTCCCAGAAACCCCTTCGAGCACAGCACGTGGTGGAGGCTTCTGGGAGTTGCAGTCCAGGAACATCTGGGGACCCACAGGTTGAGAACCACTGAACTACATGAATTATAGCGTGGGTCCAAAGTCAGGGTCCATTGGCTCTCGTGGTGGCTCATTTAAACTCCCATTCATCATGACACAGCTGAACTGCAGGATTTATTGGAGCAATCTTCAACTTGCTCCCATCACCACCACAGACTTAGGCTATGGATCCTGTCACAGGCAGACATGCTGGTTGGGGGATAATGGGAATTGTAGTCTAAAGCCTTCCAAGTTGAGAGAGGGTGATCTATTACATATGTTTTCTAACAGAATTGAACAACCTAAGCGGGGGAGCCAAATACAAAAGGATGGGTGAAGGGTGCAGAGCCCGTTGAAGTCATCTGAAGCCAATGCTGCTGCTCAGAGAAGTTCTCATGGTTTTGAAGCTCTCCCATAGTCTGAGGTTTTGAAGCTCTCCCATAGTCTGACCTACCCGTCAGTCATGCTAACGTGAGGATAAAGTGTAGAGGAGGGGACCTTGTATGCCTCAAGTCTGTGAAGATTCTCAGTCCTCCAAGTGAGTTTATCTGGCAGTTGAATCAGGGACTTCTTTTCTTGAGAGACTGAAACGTTTCGCTGCTCATCCAAACAGCACTGACTAGAGATGGGCACGAATAAAAAAAATGGCATTTCGTTTGTCATTTGTCGTTTGGAGGGTCCGTTTCGGTTCGGTTCCGTTTTTCGTGAATTTTTGCAAAAAAAATCATTTTTGTTTTCATTTGTTTCGTTACCATTTCATTACCATTTATTTCAATTTTTGTGATTTTTTTAGGATTTTAAGGAATTCACTCATATTGCAGTAACAGAAACGAAATGCACGACAAAATTTCCAGTGTTTCTGTTCATTTGTTTCATTTTAGAGACAAAATTCATTTGTCATTTCGTTATGTAACGAAATGGAAAACGGAAACGGAAACAAAAAATTGTTCGTTTTGTGCCCATCTCTAGCACTGACTGATGAAGGTATGTGGATGAGCATTGAAACGTTTCAATCTCTCAAGAAAAGAAGACCAGTTGCCATGACTCAACTTCCAGATATGCCTCTTTTACTTCATCGAAGAAAAGGTGGTTTTGAGAAACTAATGAATAATAAGTAAAGGGACAGGGCTTCTAATATTGTTTGTTGTTGTGATTCACCTGTTTGCTATCAAACAGTGATTGATACTGTTTGACTGCTTGACACTGATTGACTGCCCTGCTTTAACTGTGATTTTGTTTGTTTTATTTTACACAGGCAGAGGTGCTCAGGTTCACCTAGTTTAGAATTGTACCTGCTCTTGACCCAAATGGATGCTCTTTCTCATCCCACTCAGTTGTTTCTTCCTTCTCAATCCCACTGAAGCAGGTGGTCTTCCTCTCACCTCACCCACCCACACCCACTTGCCTCCCTCTCTCTTTACCCATCTTCTTTCCTTTGAAACAGTCACCATCTTGGCGCCCTTTCTCTTTCCTTCAGCTCTTGTCCCCTTTCACTCTTTTCTTTCCCCCCACCCCTGCGGTACTTTCTCTCCATCCCCATGCAGTACTACATTGGCCTTTTCCTTGCAGGCCCAGGACAGAGAGGCAGCATTTAGGAGGACTAGCTGCAAAGTTTTGAATTTCTGATTAAATCCCTCTGGCTGTGCAGCAGAAGGGCAGAGGATCACAGAGCAGAATAGCTTGCAGGTCCCCAGAGTAGTCCACTCCTTTCCTCATTAGCTTGCACTTCCAATCTCAATCATTCACTTTGAGGCATTGTTTCAGCAGCAGACTTCAACGAATTCTAGCAAGGGGAAAAGCACTGAGCAGAGAAGCATTATTACTGGGCTGACACACCTCCTTTATGAGAAAAGGCTATAGCATTTGGGGGTCTTTAGTTTAGAAAAAGGCACCGGGAAAGGGGGGCATGAATGAGATGTACAAAATTATGCAGGACATGGATAAAATGGGTAGAGGGAAGTTCTTTTCAATCCTACTAAAGGCAGAATGCGAGATTGGAAAAACTCCACCCAAATCTTATCATGCCTCGGGGACGCCAGATAAACGGTGGGCTCTGAGTACTTGGGAAAAGATCTATTTGCCTTTAAGAAGCAAAGCTCCAGTGTTTTCTTTTTGAAGTTCAAAGCCAGAGCAAGAGAACATAATCAGTTTGTTTAATTAAGAAAATTAAAATGTTTCCCATTTCTCAGAAGGCACTTTACGGAACTCCCCCCCCCCCATGCGCCCTCCTGTGAATGATGAAGAGGGCTAGCATGTTTGCAGAGGTCGCCAAAATTAACTCCTGCTCAAAGGTAGGGGATGCAATTAAGGCAGAGTGAAAGGGGGAGGGGCAGCCGCAAATATATGGTCCTTCCTTGGAGGTTTCTCTTGGGGAGAATCTCTGGGTAAGGAGGATGGAGAAAGGAGAACATAACATTCACCACGTTTCTGTAGTGCACACTACCATCCGGAAGTCAAGGAATCGACGGTTTTGAAGATCCACACTTTTCTCTGGTGGCAACGGGCATTCCATTGCTGCAATATAACATGCTCTGCTTTAAGAGGGAGACAGAAATAGAAAGAAAGAAAGAAACCAAAGCACCGACTTGGCCTCTTTTGACAGAAGGATTTTTAAGCTCACTCATAATTTAGTGACTGCCATTTCTGGATCCTCACCTTGTGTTTTTGTGTGTGTGTTTTGTTTCATTTTGTTTTGTACATTTTTTGTTTTGGCAGAATAAATAAATTACTATACTCCATCAGTCCATGCATATATTTCTCTCTGTGTTGATGTCTTGTACAGGGAATAAGTTTTCATCCCATTTGGTTCAGTTTAAGTAAAAGGGGAAAAAAATAAACCCAAATGCTTTTTCTCTCTCTTCCTCTCTACGGGGGTGTATGCGTGTGTGTGGAAACCATGTACTTTTGCTTCTGACGGTTTGCATTGCTCACCTGGAGCGCAGTTTTTCATCAAAGAAATATATGGGAGAGCATAAAATGGTTACATCTAAGAACTGTCAATCCAAATAAAGAGCCCCTTTGATTTGCGCAAGTTAAAAAGATCCGCCATAGAATTTTACTCATCATGTAAAAACTTGTAGGTCTCTGAGGGCTGATTAGTTTAAGACAGCTCAATGTTCTGCCGACTTGCCCTAATCCACTGTCTTTTTCCCCCGCTCTTCATCCACTGCTGTTTCTTCTTGCCGTGTTCTTCTGCATACCTACCAATTGTCTGGAAGATCTGAAGGTATCGTGCAAGTATCTTATTCCTGCTGAAACAGAGCACTAAACCACATTGCAAGTGATCTCAACCAGTGGAGTGCAATAAACACAGTCAAACGCATCCCGTCCTGAAATCTTGTCTAAATCTATATGCAGATTGATACTCTTCAGTAGAGATGGGCACGAAACGAACAATTTTCCGTTTCCGTTTCCGTTTTTTTTGTTTTGTTACGTAACGAAATGACAAACAAATTTTGTCTCTAAAATGATACAAAATGAACAGAAACACCGAAAATTTTGTCGTGCGTTTCGTTTCCGTTACTGCAATATGAGTGAATTGCTTAAAATCCTTTAAAAATCACAAAAAAATTGAAATTAATGGTAATGAAATGGTAACAAAACAAACAGAAACGAAAATGAATTTTTGCAAAAATTCACGAAAAACGGAAACGAACCGAAACGGACCCTCCAAACGACAAACGACAAATGAAATGCCATTTTTTTAATTCGTGCCCATCTCTACTCTTCAGTATATTCTTTCCCACTTTTCTTTCTCTTTCTACTTGCACCTCCATCTTAATTAGGTCAATACCTATCAGTAAACCTGCTTAAACAAAAACTACTCCCAGGAGCTTCTTTATATAATTTTAGGGTTCTTTATATCTCTGCACTATCAAAAATGTATTTCCCTAATCTATAAACAATAACAGTTCTGGATTTTAAAAAAAATCAGGACAAGGGCGTATGTTCTCCAAAACAATACAAATGCCACAAACAGGTGAAATCTTTATCGGACCATTAAGAAAATAAAACAAGCAAGCAAAATAAAGAGAACTCTTGATGTCAATTCTTCTTCCTCAGGGTGTGGAAGAACTTTCCTTGGGCAGCAACAAAACTACAGTGCATGTTTATATAAAAGTCCCAAAAGTTTCAGGGCCACTCGCCATTGGGGGCCAGGTGTAGCTCATGAAACTTTTTGGAGAAGGTATAGTTTTAGTCTCTTCAGTGGCTGAAGAGGCTATTTCCATTTTATGAAGCTTGGTTTATTCAGTGTCACAATTCAAAGCGGCTAGTTTTGAGTCTAGTCATGCCCTTGGTCCAGTGAACTTCCAAACTTCCACCTGTTTTACCATGGTTTGGCCTCTTTTCTCTCCCAGCCTCTCCCATTTGTGTACTGGGTACTTCTTCCCTTCCTGGTTTATTTAGTTTTTATCTCTTCCATTGTGAGAGCCTTGAAGGATGCGGACTGCCAGGTGGGGAGTCATGTTGCATTGCATTTTTGACATACCCAGGTGATGAGAACGAAGAAGGGAACAGATGATTTTGACTCTGATTTCTCCTCCCCCCCTCCCCAGACTTGAGAAGAGTTTTCTGCAAACCAATGCCTACTGCCCAAGAGAGGAGAATTTCCAGAGCCTGGACCTAAAATGGCCAACTGAAGTTCTTTACCTGCCCCATGGAGGTTATGGAGCAGGACTGAACGCTTTCCACATCCAGGGAGTATTTCCCCTAGTTCCCAACCTTCCTAATGCTGCGACCCTTTAATACACTTCCTCATGTTGCAGTGACCCCTTGCCCTGCTTGGAAGAGGCCACAAGCCCCCTTTGGCAGGCCACTGCCTCAGGTGCCATAGAGAACTTCCCTCTACAGGCATCCTCAACCAATCGCAGCCTCCGTTGCCATTGACTGACATCCCCTCCAACCTATCAAGCTGTAACTCACTCTTTCTCCCCTTCCTCCCCCTCCTCCTCCAGACCCAAGCTGTTTGTGCCTTTTTCTTCACAGGCTCATGGCGACCCCTGTGAAATGGTCGTTCGACCCCCCAAACGGGTCCCGACCCCCAGGTTGGGAACCAGTGCCCTAGCACCATGTTCTTTCCAAATCATTATTTTAATAATTAAATATCCATTATTCCTTTTTTTGTAAGTCTAGCTTATATTCCATATAGTTTAAATTTCATATAAGTGAATAAACCATTTCTATATATTTATCTGATATTTTAAACAATTGATTATTTGTTATAATTATAAATCATAAACATAATGAACTTGTCTTCTTCCTACTGTTTCCCTGCAGGTGTGAGGTATGCTTTTCAGATGCTGAAATGCCACTTTGCCCAGTTGATTGCATATTCTGAGCACAGGTTGACTGTTTGCATGTCCTTATTGGCAGTGTCCTGCCATCTCTGTTTTGGTTGCCCACATGGCCACTGGCCATTGATTTTCAAGTGGTATGCCATTTGGGTGACAATAGAAGTGTTGCTCTGAGGACACATCTATACCAGCAGAGCCAACTTTTTCTCACTTTCTGTGTTACTGACACCACACCTAGTAGCCATCTGGTAGTATCAATTGTGATGTGGTCAAGTAGGGGGATATCCAAAATCTGTTGCAGCATATACCTTTCCATGCTATGGAGGCAGCTCTCTATGCCCAATGAACTCACTTTATAAATTTCTGTTAATGTTTCCGTGTTAATGAATTTATTTATTTTTCAGCCATTCATAATTATTTCATTATTTCAATTTGAGTTTAATTATTGCTAGAGAAACTTACAGTAAATAAATAAGAGGGAAAAACAAATATTGATTTGAATCCTTGAGGTTTTTGTGTAAGATCTGAATAGTCTGCTGTGGATAATTGTGATTAATTGATGGTGGCCAGCACACCTAGCCTGAACAATTGGTGGTTGGTGCGGGCAGGTTTGACCACATCACCCCCATTCTGGCTCGCCTGCACTGGTTGCCTATTGCCTCCCAAATAAGGTTCAAGGTGTTGGTTTTGGTTTACGAAACCCTCCATGGCCTGGGTCCTGATTATCTGGCAGAGCGTATTTCCCTACGATCAGAGCTGGCCCAACCCACCTGATCCTCTATGGCTCTCTTGCTCCGGGTTGCCACCCCTAAGGAGGCCCATAGGGTGGCTACTCACAAATGGGCCTTCTTGGTGGCTAGCCCAGCACTTTGGAACTCATTGCCTAGAGAGATACGCCAGGCTCCTTCACTGGCATCCTTCAGAAAAGCAGTTAAGACCTGGCTATTCAGGGATGCCTTTGGCAATTGCTAGGGTTGTATCAAGGTGTTTTTTTTTTATGTTTTCTCTTATTATTCCCCAGTCTTATGCCTCTTGCCTAGCATCTTTTTATATTCTTCAATTGATGTCTGTGTTTTTAACTTTTTGTGTGAACCACCCAGAGTTCCCTTTGGGAAATGGGAGCGGTATACAAATGCAAAATAAAATAAAAAAATAAATAAAATAAACAATTGGATGCCCAAGGAGGCATGTGACTGAGATGCAACTTGTACCTTGCCAATTAGCCTCAATTAGCCATGCCAAGCAAACCTTGTGCAAAACCAGTAAGATTGTGGCCATCATTTGAAAACACGGCATTTAAAACTTTCTTTAAAAAGAGTTCCTAAGCACTCTCTGTGGAATTCTCTGTACAAGTTCCATGCTAGAAATCTCAACCCTTTGGAACGACTGCATTTTTAGCTGTCTGTTGGTAGCTGGACTGAGATGGAGCCAGTCTAATTTACTTTAGGAGGGAGTTCCACCATTAGGGACCTGAAGATTTCCAAAATCCTGATTCCTGCTTGATCCCTCATACCAGGGATCGAGCAAGCTAGAGTTCAAGCAAGAGGGTGAGTGCAGCTGATATAGAAACAGGATTCACAGTCAAGGTGTGTGAATTTGTGTTTTTGTACTGCAATGTCTAGAATGCAGCTTGGGGAATTCTCTGAGTTGCTGTTCAGAAAATCTCCATACCTGTAATCTACAGCACAGATACAACTGTGCTTGGAAACCAAGAGAGATGAAAAGGAAGAAAATGAGCCGCTAATGTTGTTTTAAAGGAAGCTAGCATCCCCACCACATATACCACTGAGATTTATACTCAGACTGTCAGTTCCTCTTCTTCATTAAATGCTGAGTTGCAAGATACACCTCACCTAGGAATGTGAACTCTGAACTCATCAGTTCTTATGATGAGTAAATAAGAATCTTCAAAAATTTAATCCAGGCTGTAAGATGACCTGAGATGTCAGTTGTTTTGATCGGGTCACTTTCAGAGGAAGTTTGTGCATTTTGCCCATTTTTATACAATGTACGGTCAGTTCTGGAAATGCAATCGTTTTTTGCCAAACGTTGCCTGAACGGGTAGAAGCCATGGCTCTGGGTGAGTTCATTGTCCTTGGGATCAGTTTGCCCTGGTTGTGTTGGTTGGTTGGAAATACTTAGCTTCACAAAGGGAAAAGACACCAGTTTTGCCTAGAAACCAGAGTTGTTTGAAACTTAGATGGCACAGAGTGTAAGGGAAAGAAAAGGAAGTGACAGTTGGCATCTCAGTGTCACAGCAGGACTCAGCTTTCTCAGACAAGGTAGAGAAGGAACTCTCATGTCATGCCAAGACAGTTCATCTTGATTCGAATCTTGGCATCCATTGGACTTCTTCATGTTTCCTTTTTAGGGTTTTGATTTTTATCCATGCAAGACTCCAATGGAGAAGTCTCCTGGCAACTAGTCATGCCCTTCTTCCTTGGGTCTTTCTTGGCTGCTTTTCCACCCCCTGGAATCTCAGAGCTGAAGATGAAAATTACGAACCCTATAAGTAGATGTTCTGGGCAGTGGTGACTGGGGATGGCGATTCCAGAGCTGCTGTGAATCCATGCCATGTTTCAACCTGCCCTTTACAGACGCTATCCAGGGTGCTGAAAACTATTGCCAAATTAGGCTCCACAGCATGGAGAATGGAGCTTAAAATAAGGAGTGGATTCATAGCACTTTTGAAATTGGAGTCATAAGCTACCACTGGTCCTTGAGTCTGGATAACCTAGTAGATACTACAATCCTGCTGTGCTATTTTTACACACTACTACCTGTGGTTTCTTCTCCGGTGTGGCTGAATCCTGAAAGCTAACTAGAATGTCAGACACCAGGGTCTTCTGTGTGTTTTTCTTTTAAAACTTGTGCTGAACATCACCACTTCTTTCTGAACTTGTAGGAGATTGTCTTGGGGATATGCTATGGTGTTATATCACAGGGAAGGTCTATATGATGTGACAAAGGCAGAGCAACTTTGTACTGAGCCTTTTGAGCCTTGGGGCCATATAGGGAGGTGTGGAGATAAAGGCAAGTCACACAGAGAACTCACAACCTCACCCTCTCCAGCAAGACTCACTCTGAGATTTAATTCTATGTTTGGAGACCTGGAGAAGCACATGCAGTTCCATGAGCCTTTGGCGAATCCTAGAGACCTGGTGAACCTCATCATAGTTCAGAGATGAAGGACCTGCTTTGAAAGTAGGAGGCTTTTGCTGTGAACTCCTGTCTGGCATATATGCTCTGAATTTCAGTCTGAATTTTAAGGATGCTATCCACAATGTTAAGCCTTCCTTTGAAGGCAAGGTTTATCAACTTGACTAGCCACTGCCACCTGCCTTCTCTAGCCATAGGTTGAACCCCAGGCCTCTCCTGTTGAAAATCATCACAGGTTCTGGAATAATTGTTTCTATACCTCTTACTATGGACAGGCCCTTCACCTTCCAAACAGAGCAAATCACCCTGGGCAAAAAGATCAATAAACGATTCAAGTTTCACAAGTTCACATTTATCATTGGAAGGTGATGACTCCAGGATAGTGGGCATGTTTACAGAACTGTCCAACGTAGTCTTGTTGTTCTCAGATATATATATATATTTTGGACACATAACCCCACAGTTTGCCATTCTAAGAGTTCTGCCTGACAGACAGACACATTATGAGCATCTAATATGTGGCTGACTTGGGGAAAAGGCCTGAGCTGGAAGGTTTTGAGGCACATCTAGCACCACCAAGCATCCTAGGAAAGTCTAGGCCTAACAAGGCCTCCAAAATATACATTTGAGGCTTCCCCACCCCCAGGTGAGTCACATTCAGGTATCTACAAGGTATGTGTCAAGTAGAACTCCCTGACTGGAAAATTATGGGAGCTGCAGTTAACAGAAGAGGATGAAGGAAAATCCTAATCATTCTCATTGTTTCAAAGGTTGCCTAGAAGACAAAGACTGGGAAAATGTGGCTACCGAGGCATTCCAGAGTGGTCTGACAGCCAGATGGGTGGGGTATAAGTCTAATAAATAAATAAATAAATAAATAAATAAATAAATAAATAAATAAATTCATCTAGCATGTGCAGTTCTCCGCGCTACCAGGCTCAAGACCAGTTAATAGTTCACTTCTACAGAGGCCCAGCAGTTCTGATGAGAATGGTTGTTCTTTGAGTGCCAGATGAACCACGAATAATGTGGGATGCTAACTCAAGTCTATTCCACGTTGAAGTTATTGTTTACAGCACCTAAACCATCAGAGACATAAATGGGACTCATGCCATAAACGTAGAGAAGGATGAGTCTGCCATGTGTTGTCTCTGCTTTCAATTTTTTTTCATGTCCCAAATTCATTCCATCTCACTTAAGAGACATTTGCAAATTTAGCATAGTTCATAGCCGAAGCAAGCAAGCAAACAAACATCCTTAAGTATCTTGCCTGGTTAAATCCCATAGGTGCAGAATAACCATGTTGCACTGTACTAGCCTGTGTTTATTTAGAACAAAATTGCGGTGATGTACCCCCAACTTTGGCCATAATTTTATTTATTTTTACTTATTTATTTAGATTTGTAACTGGCCATTTCTCCAGAGGGGACCCTGGGGGATTTACAATATAAAACACAATAAAAACAATAAATATTAAACAGTCTATAAAAACATCTAAAACTGACATACTCCTCCTGGGAGAGGTTGGGGGCCCAGGTGATACGTGATCAGGATAAGAAAAGAGTTTCCCACACATTTTAAACTAATTTTTGGTCTATGATCTGGGGAAGGGAAACTAAAGTTGTGTCACACTAGTGCAGGGTAACACCTATGGTTTGTGTCACTCAGAGCAAACATGACTTTTGCTCACCCACCCCCACCCCCACATGGGTGTGTGTGCAGAATAGTACAAATACTGGTTTGTCATTTTGGCACAGCCCAGTATGGCACCAGGGGCACACACACACACACACACACACACACACACACACACACACACACAC
>JAHTLZ010000045.1:574346-587559 GCA_023846285.1 Phrynocephalus versicolor
CTACTACTACTACTACTACTACTACTACTACTACTACTACTACTACTCAGCAGCATGCTGTGCCATCAAGTTGATTCTGACGTATGGTGATCCTTTTCAGGGAGTTCCAGGTAGAAGTGGTTTACCGTTCCATTCTTCTGAGGACTGCCTGGGAGTGTGCAGCTTGCTGAAGGCCACACAGGATGACTGCACCCATAGGAAACACATTGAGGGATCAAACTCCCAATTACGAATGGGCACCTCATGAACAAATGCTGTTTCATTGTTTTGTAAGCCTACGAATAGTTTTGTGACAAAATGAAATGACAGTCAGTGTTTTGTTATGAAACAAAATGCCGTTTTTTTTTTTCAATTTTAAATTAAACTGTTTTGTTACTCTATAAAACGGCTCCCCTGGGTCTGCCTCTAGGACCCAGGGGAGCCATGTTTTAGAGTAACAAACCATTTTGTTACTGTTTCAATTTTGTTATTTTGTTTTGTTTTTTTTACAAAAAACGGTTTAAAAATGAAATCAAATGAAACACTATTTTTCTATTTCGTGCCCATCCCTACTCCCAATCTTTGGCTCTGAGGTCAGATTCATAAACCACCCAGCTATTCAGCATGGAACCAATCAAGTCAAATCTGGAAGATGAGTCATTTTTCTCCTCATAAGAAAAGAAATCCAGTTGCCATGACTAAACTTCTGGATAACCTTATCTGGATGACTGAGAATCTTCACAGACAAATCAAGCCACATTTGCATTTTAAGCAGAAGGCATGTGTCTTTTGTAACTTGGCTTGAACTTAATGTTCACTTTTCAATGCTTTGGATGTCAAGTTGAGTTTTTACCAAAATTAAAGTCTTCCTTCACTCCTTCCACTACCATTCTTCCTTCTAATTCTCCCACCCATTTGTTGCTGTTCACAGTGCTTCAGGACTACAGTCATCCCCCGCCATTTTGTGTTTCATATACTGCGGTCCCGGTATATTGCAGGAGGATTCATGGGGCAAGCCTAATGGGCCCATTTGAGGCCTCCTGCACTTACCTCAGGCCTAGCACTGCCCCGAATGGGCCTCCAATGGGCTCCCCGGGCCTGTCGGATGCCCTAGAAGTAGTTTCCGGCAAACCGGAAGTGACTTCCAGATCACCGGAAACCACTTCTGGGGCCTCCAACAAGCCCGAGAAGCCCATCAGAGGCCCGTTTGGGGCAGTGACAGGCCTTAGGTAAGTGTAGGAGGCCCCAGATAGGCCCCTGAGTCCTGACCCGACCCAGCGTCCATATATTGCGGATTGCAGGTCGAGTCAGGTCCCTAGCCCCTGCAATAGGCAGGGGATTACTATATTTTAAAATGGTTCTGTTCACAACGTTCCTTTTTTCTTGTTGGCTGCATTATTCTAGGCAATCAGGGATCCTCAACTCCACATTGTCATTACAATGCAACATTTTCATATAGCCAATAAGATACAAAAACACGAAAAGATTAGAAAATCAAATTTAATGCTTCCCGGTCTCGTGTAGAATGAGTATCTATTTTCTCTCCCTGTTTAAAGACCAAGGGCGTATCTGGGGGGAGGCAGAAGTGTACATCTGCCCCTGGTTTAGCAATCTAGGGGCGCCTGGAGGGGGAGCAGGAAGAGGAAGCCATGCTCCTTCCCACCACCCAGCAGTCCTCCTTTCCCCTAAGGCTTGGCGATGGCACCCCTTCCGGTGCCTCCGCTGCCTCACGCCAGGTGAGTGGAGAAGCAGGCAGGCAGGCAGGAACGCAGTAGCCGCGACACCCTCCTCCTCCTCTTCCTCGCCTTGGTGGGAGAGATGTAAGGTGTGCATGCACGCACATGTGCACACACACACACACACACACACACACACATGTCCATCCGCCCGTCCGCCCATCTGCCTGTGTGCACGCGCATGCACACACACACCCATCCCACTCCCACAGGGTTCGGCTAGGTGGTGCGATGTGGGGGCAATGGCAGGTAGGGCACAAAAAGGAACTTTGTCCCCAGGCGCTCCAAGTCCTGGCTACGCCTCTGTTAAAGACAATTGTCCCAAAGGATGGATGGGGTTGATTTATTTCATGGTAGGGTATATTGAATGCGAAATTTGCCTGATTTTTTTCAGCTTAGCCTTAATGGTAACTAGTTTTGGTCCTAGAAGCAGTATAGTTTATGCTTAGATTACTGTTTGGCAAATTGCCAGGAATGAGGTCTTGAGTATTTTATTGATGAATGAGGTTTTCATAATCTTCTCCTCCATCTAAAGTTTCAGATTTCAGAAGGCTGCCAATTTTATGTAGAAAACAAGATGCTATGTACCTGGAGTTATTTTGTATAATTTCCCCCCCCAACAGCCCAAGATTCTGGTTTCAATGCAGTTGAGTATTTATAATTCACAGGAGGAAGTTTGTATGGATCAAAGAAGCAAAGGCTTTTGAGGAAAAAGAACACGCAGGCAGAGAGGGCAGGGCTTAAGAAAAGATTAGTGGCTCTGTTACTCTGCTGAAACCCAAATAGGAGGCTTATGAAACCTTGCAGGTTAACAAGTCTGCATAAACTTTCATGGAATGTCCACACTTCAAGATGATTTTTCAGCGATCACACAAGTCTCCTTGTTACTCTGAAACAGCACGTGTGTGTATTTCTGTGAAATGAACAGCGCTGGGCAATGTTGAAATTGTTGCCTTGTTTTGTGGCTTAAAGCAATTTGTTACATGAATTGTGATGATTGCTGGGGAGGCACAGCCCAAATAGAGCTCTGTCCTGATTCATGGGTTGGTCAAGGTTTACAAACCACGAACCAGGCATCTCCCACCCATGAACTGACAAACTCTCAGCTGGTCAGTTGTTGTTTTAGAATTTAGATGACCTATGGTTGTCTAAAGTGAAAGAGGGAAAGGAACCTCTCCCTGCTATGGGTTGACTAAAAAGAAAGAGAAAAAACAATGAATGGGAATGAATAAAAAGGGGGAAATTGTCTCTTTGTCTTTACTGGAGTCTCCAAACCTGATGAATATGAAGGGGCGAATATTAAATTAATCAGCAATATTCATTAAACATTGCAATTCTTTTTTATTCTTTCCCATCTCTAATTTGATGGTAGACAGAATTGGATGTTCTCCTTTTTATGATCATCATTTGGTCTTTTTGTGTTTGCTGTGTGTTCCTGGGGGGGGGGATGCACCTAGCTTTGTAAAAAAGAATAGGTATTAATTTTGCATAGGTTCTTTTGCTTAATTTGCAAAATCTGTGACCAAAGGATTTACTCCTTAGCGGCTCATATGATCTCTCTGTCTCTGTCTCTGTCTCTGTCTCTGTCTCTGTCTCTCTCTCTCTCTCTCTCTGTGTGTGTGTGTGTGTGTGTGTGTATGTGACTTCATTTTATTTCCTCTGATGAATACAGTCACCTCTTCCTGTGTCATGTAGCATCCCATCCTGCACAGGAGGAGCCATGGCACAAGTGCTTCTTCTCCTGCAGGATGGGACAGGATACAGAGCAGGATACTGAGGTCTTTTTTTGGGATGGGAAATTCTGGGAAAGAGCTGAAAGGTACCATGAGGTTACCTGCAAGATTACTGGATAATGATTGGGGCTTCTGAAAGATTTAGAAGGCTTGGGGTGGAGGGTGGATGTGGGAGTCTGATAGTTGGGGTTCAGCCTAGGAGGCATTTCCATTTCATGAGTGGGAAAGCCCACCTGATGGTAAACCTCTGGCCGAAATCCACATGCTCCAGACTCCGGACCTTGGAATCTAACCCAGCCTGTGTTAGCTATTATTTGCCTTTAATTTGGTCAGCTTGTTTATTCCTGACTTGGCGCTGCCTGCCCATCTCCACTTATTTACTGTTGGTTATTGGGATAATTTCTGTTTGCTTTCCTGTTTGCTTTCATTTCCCCTTACCTAAATTTGTCTTCCCTTCATCTATTGTCTCCTTATAATTAACTCACCTTCCTCTGTCTCATTAACTCACCTCCATGTGCAAACAGCTAGGGCATGGGTTATGGCAATCAATAACTGGGCAATGCATGCTCTCTTCATGAGGCAGTCACGAGGCAACCCTAGCCAACCAGCATATGTAACATGTGTGACATGTGCCTTGTAACCAGTCACTGATTCTGTGCATACTGTGGAATGTAAATGATATGTAATAAAACCCGAATGGCAAGGGACGATGGGCATCATGATCATTGCTCCGCTGGTTGGACAACTGCACTCGAGTCTTCGTTTCTTCATCAGGATCCTCCCTCAGGTGGAGAACCGCTATTTACACTCTTTGTCAAAACAACAACAACAACATATAAACAGTGAGCACCTCTGGTAAATAGGGAAGATGGACTGCATTTTTATTTATTTGCTTGCTTTAATAAGTAAATGTGAAGTAAATTTTAATAGGTAAATATTTTTTGTATTTACTGTATTTATCTATTTAATCTCAATGGTTCCGTTCTCCCTTGAGAGACCAAGGGTGACTTGGAGTATAAACTTTGAAAAGGTATCCAGCAAAAAGCCACAATAAATTGTAATACTGAAACAGTAGGAAATAGATTATCTGATTAAAAAGAAACGTTGAGCTAATACAACTTAAAACAACAGCACCAGATGTAACACGTGCCACTGAATGGTGATGATCAATGGCCAAGGTTCTGTTCAAATAAAAATACTCTCACCTGCTATATAGGAGAGATGGAGGAAGGGATAGAATCATGAAGTTTGAAGCCCCCCCCCCGTTCAAGGCAAGAATACACATTCAAAGTATATGTGACAGATGGTTGTCTACATTTCTATTGATTCCCTCCAGAGTTGAAGCACTCACCACATGTCCCAATCACTGGTCCCACTGTCATTCTGCTCTAACAGCTTTTCCTGATACAGTAATTATCCAAAATCTGGCTTCTTGTAAGTTGAATACATTGTTGCTTGCTTATCCTGCTCTTTGGGATATCTGTCAGGGTAAAAATATTTTAAGTAGGGGCCTAAGTGAGTAAGTAAGTAAATAATTTCAGTTGCAAATATGGCCATGTGCAGGCCTTTGTCTAAACATGTGAACAGCACCATATTTATGATGGGGGTGCACATACGCTCCACCCCTCAGAGGTCATGTTGATCTTCACATGTTGAGCAGGACATTTTGAAGGGAAAAGTGCATTTGACTGAACATACTGAGAGAGCCCTCACGATCAGGAATCAGGCTAAGGCAGGTCTGATTGTGGGAACCTGTAGGGCCGTTTTCTCCTAGGCCACTGAAGACCTCTGAAGAACAAAGCACCAGAAACCCTGGGCCTCCATGGACATTTGTGTCAGTATCTGCAGTGTGAAATTCTTAGTTGATTTCTGCCTGGATTGGACTGTGTGTGATCAAATTATAACCCAAACACTAGGTGGGGCTGGAGCAGTATAAGAAATATTCAACCCTTTACCTAACAGCTTCCAGAGGCCCCTTTACCTGAGAGCTACTTCTTGGCTTAGCATACATTGCAATAAATCACCTGGTTTGCTATGTCAGATTGCATAATTTCAACTCCCTTGAATCATAGAATCATAGAATCATAGAGTTGGAAGAGACCTCAAGGGCCATCCAGTCCAACCCCCTGCCATGCAGGAACCCCATCACAGTACCCAAGACAGGTGTCCATCCAGCCTCTGCTTAAAAACCTCCAAAGAAGGAGACTCCACCACCCTCCATGGCAGCATTTTCCACTGCCGAAGAGCTCTAATCATCCTGAAGTTCTTCCTAACATTCAAATGCAATCTCTTCTCCTGTAGTTTGAAACCATAGTCCCACATCCTAGCCTCTGAAGCCATGGAAAACAAACCTGTTCCCTCTTCAATATGACATCCTTTCAAATATTTAAACAGAGCTATCATATCCCTACTCAGCCTTCTTTTTGAAATGCTAAACACTGCCAGTTCCCTAAGCCATTCCTCATAAGACATTTCTTCCAGACCTTCAAACATACTAGTTGCCCTCTGTACCCGCTCGAGGTTGTCAACATCCTTTTTAAACTGAGGTACACAGAACTGGACACAGTACTCCAGGTGGGGTCTGACCAGAGGAGAATAGACTGGTACTATCACTTCCCTTGATCTAGACATGATGGTTCTGTTGATGCAACTAAGAATCGCATTGGCTTTCCTGGCTGCCACATCACACTGCTGACTCATGTTCACTTTGTGGTCCACCCAGACTCCCAGATCCCTTTCACAGGTACTATTTTCCAGCCAGGTGTCTCCCATCCTATATCTGTGCAAGTCATTCTTTTTACCTAGATGAAGCACCCTACATTTCCCTCTGTTGAAACCCATTCTGTTAGCTTTGGCCCAGCACTCTAATCTGTCAAGGTCCTTTTGGATTTTCATCCTATCCTCTAGGGAATTGGCAACCCCTCCCAATTTGGTATCATCTGCAAATTTAATTAGCATACTCTCTATTCCTTCCTCCAAGTCAATAATAAAGATATTGAACAGCACTGAACCTAGAACAAAACCCTGGAGCACCCCACTGGTCACATCTCTCCAAGCTGAAGAGAGGTCATTTATGATCACCCTTTGGGTGCAATCAGTCAACCAATTACAAATCCACCTAACAGGACCACTATCTATCCCACTTCCTACTAACTTCTTAGCAATAATACCATGGGGAACCTTATTGAAGGCCTTACTGAAGTCCAGATAAGCAATATCCACAGCATTCCCCTCATCCACCAGGCCTGTAACTTTATCAAAGAAAGAGATCAAATTAGTCTGGCATGACTTGTTTTTAAGAAACCCGTGTTGACTTCTTGCAATGACAGCATTGTTTGTTAAATAATTACAGACTTCCTGTTTAATAATCTGCTCTAGGATATTTCCAGGAATTAAAGTCAAGTTGACTGGGCGGTAGTTATTTGGGTCCTCTTTTTTCTCCTTTTTGAAGATGGGGACAACATTAGTCCTCCTCCAATCAATGGGGTCTTCCCCTGTTATCCAGGGCTTCTCACAGATTATTGCCAATGGTTCTGAAATTACTTTTTGCCAGTTCTTTTAATATCCTTGGGTGTAATTCATCTGGCCCAGGAGGCTTAAATTCATTTAATGTTTCCAGGTGTTTCTGTACTACCTCTCTACCTATTATATGTTGCAATTCCCAGCCTACCTTATCTACTCTTTGTCCCAGCAGATCTCTTTCTTCCTTTTCGGAGAAAACAAAGGCAAAGAAGGTGTTGAGTAGTTCTGCATTTTCCTTGTCTCCTGTTAGTAACTGTGCATTATATCCATGAAAGAACAATGGGACTACATAGGGAAAGCACATGAAAAAATCATTTTGCATAGTAAATACTTCTTTCCCCTCAATTTCATCCTTCATTTTTTTCCTCCTGTCTCTTTATATATTGCAAGACTCAGTGGGACATCCAGCTCAGCATGGTGTTCATTAGACTAGTCCCTTCTATTACAACTGAACACCCTAATAACCTTCTGGACATGTAAATTATACATTAAATTGCACAGAGAGGGAACTGCAGAAATAAATGCTACTTTCGATCTGGATAAAAATGCAATATGACCAAACTGTAAGGAAAGGAAAGTAACCAAAAAAAGAGGAAGAACAATGAGAAGAAAAGAGGAGGAGGAAGAGGGGGAGGAGGAAGGGGAGGCAACAGTAGCATCACCTTCATCTTATTGGACCGGATTTCCCTTTATATGAGGCTCATCAGGTGATAGGATAATCAGAGGAGGTCTCTTGCACCGTTTCACCGCATTCACAGATGCATTTAGTGCAAACACTTGAGAGGGCCTTCTTCGCTGCTGATCCCAGACTTTGGAACTCCTTCCCACAAGAGGACAGGCTGTCCCCATCTGTGCTGTCTTTCTGCAAGAAGGAGGGGGCAGGATCTGTTCTCAATCATCCCAGAGTGCAGGACATGCAACAGTAGTTACAGGAAGTCAGATTTTGGATAAATATCAGGAAAAAGTTCTTAACTGTCACAGCGGTATGACACCTTGGGAGATGGTGGGTGCTCCAACACTACAGGCATCCAAGAGAAATTCAGAGAACCATTTGTCACATTTGTTTTGATTTCAATCCCTGCATTGTGAAGGGAGTTGGATTTAATGACCTTCTAGGCCCCCTTTGACTCTGTTTTTCTCTGATTCCTTTTTGAACTACAGTTTTCAGAATCCCCCAGCTAGTATTTGCTGCTAAAGATTAATGGGCTCTAATACATTGTTTGCATAGAAACAGAGCAGGTACTTCCACAAAATTATTTTTTTTTAAAAAAATGTAGCTATTCGCCAGAATGTGTTCTCAGAATGGCAGCATTTACGGTTTAAACAGTCTCACTGAATGGCTCATGACAACGAAATACTTGCTTCCCACACAAAAAATAGATCAAAGCGCTGAATGTATATTTTGCCTTTATATTGTGCATAATCTGCAAGAGCTCTGGTTATGTAAGGGCTGGAAATTTGTAGGATTAAAAAACAAATGAACCTCAAATCTGGGCTAGACAGTGGTCCCATGAAGCACCTAGTACTAGCATGTCCAAACTTTGGCCCTCCTGATGTTTTGGATCACAACTCCCAGAATTCTAAGTTTAGATTGCCAATGGCAAAGGACTGTGGGAGTTGTGGTCCAAAACATCTGGAGGTTTGGACATACCTGACCTAGTAGCACTATTAAAATAAGGGACAAACTTAGGGCCTTTTCACACAACCCCTAAGATCTGCTGGCCACTTAAATTCGGACCAGAGATCTTGAGGGTTCGTTGCTCTTCCTGCGTCCCCACCCCTCCGCACTTCCTTGCTCCTGTCTGTGTGAGGGGAGGGAGAAAAAAAGAGAGGAAAATATGCAGACTCACCTCCGAAGCCGCCCGGTAGCCCCGTCGTTGTCCTGATTCCTTCACTTAAAGGGGCGGGAGGCAAAAAAATCAAACAGAAGCGAGGAGAGCCGGGCACTCACCAGATTACATCTGGATCTGGGGATTTTCACCCTCCAAGAGCAGGTACATGAAAAGTGTGCTGGGACGCGCTTAGGTGGGCATGGTCGCACTTAATTTCCTGCAAACTCAGGAGCTGGTGGGGAAACAATTGTAAGCTCCGGAGCTGGCAGCCATTTGCGGCGGAGTTTAGGGGTCGTCTGTAACCCCCTTTAATCATGTTATATAGCAACCCTGTTTTGTTGTGACTCTTTTGTCACTGAACTGCTCCTAATTTTACAAGATTCTTGCTAACAACTATCACAGCTGGGGGAGGCATCAGTCTGATTTGATTTCCCACCCATAAATTATGGCTAAAGTCATAATTCATACAAGTGTTTGAAAGCTCCAGACTGGACAATATAGCAACGAAAAATCACATGGTAAGAGTCCAGCTATCAGCTCATACTGTAAAAAAAGGCATGATGAAAAATTCACCTGATTTATTGAATTTCTTTTATTCCTTTTACAGTCATTTTATACCTATATGGAGTGTCACAGTGCAAACATTTGAATGTACAACCTGTCGTTTCCATGGCACAGTCTTATAAGCGTTCATGACTTATTAAAAAGAAGATATTTAAATAGACAAGCTAAATATGTTTTTTAAAAAAGTTACACTTTTAAGTTATTTTAGTTAAGAGAGCATTAATTGGGTTAGTAAAAGTATCACCCCAGCATAGATTGGGAAGAGGAACCATAAGTGCTCACTTGTATTACCACAGATAATATGAACGCATATATGTTTAAAAAATTATTTTAGAAATGTGAAATAGGAAGGTATGAAAAACAGCAAGCATGGAGTGCAAAACGGTAATTCATCACAACAAAGAAATTCTATAGCAGTGGTGGCGAACCTTTGGCACTCCAGATGTTTTGGACCACAACTCCCAGAATTCCAAGCCTGTATAGCTAATGACAAAGAAATGTGGGAATTGTGGTCCAAAACATCTGGAGTGCCAAAGGTTTGCCAACACTGTTCTAGAGGGATTATAGAAGACCTCTCTCTATTCAGGTAGTTTTGTATAGCTAACCAAAAGACTTTCTGTTGAAATAAATTCTTTCTTTTTTACAGTGTAAGCCTGTATAGGCCAACTCAAAAGTAAGCCCTACTGAATTAATTGGGGCTTACTCCCATATAAGCAAGTAATGGAATGGAGCTACAATGGATTTTGGCATTCCTGTGCGTATGATGTTAATTTTATCAGTTCAGCTGCATAACAGGATTTGTTAAACCTCTCAGTAATCTGATGAAAATCTCTCCCATATCCATTTAGGAGCAGCTCTGAGTTTTGCCATTAAAAGCTATTTTCCACTAACTGCAAGTTTGATATATCAACATATTCCTTAACATTATCAAGCCATATAACTCCAGAGCTTAATGGAATTACAGTACATATGCTGTAATATATTCAATTTATTTGGCTAAATCTATTCAACAATTTTAATACATTAGATGGGGCACCATATATGCCTGAAATTGGTCTCTAATGTAGTGGATTGCCAATAATACAAGCTCCTCAATTTATATATCCTCTGTCTCCTTGATATTGCTTATACACAGTTTAGCAAACTGAGAGGCTAGGGTAGTTTGAAACAGACACATTTGATATTCAGTTGCCTGTACATGATCACCTCCTGTGTCATGTGACCCTGTGCTTGTTTACACTGAAGAGTCCAAAAATGTTTCCAAGATCCTGCACATAGGCTTGCAGCCGATGTGACCTCCAACAACAACACATACTCCTCTCCCCTTACACTAGTTCCACTAGCAACTAGAGATGGGCATTTCGTTTCGAAAGGGGACTGGTTCCGAAACAAAATGCGCCAGCACAGTTGGTGCTCAGAACCCAGTCCCACCATCTGGAACAAAATCAACCACTGTCTTACTTTGCTATAGCTCAGACACTGGGTGAAATTCTAACCAGGAAGCAGCCTCTGATACATCACCCTTCCGTCTCTCTGGCACTGGCCAATCAGGAGCTGTGCAAGGGCATCCATCATCCCGCCTCCCTGTCTGATTGGCAAATGACACCTTCCACTATACATTCAGTGGGCTTGTGGATTTGGGTGAACCGGTGGATATTGTCTATCTTGATTTTCAGAAGGCTTTTGACACAGTCCCTCACCAAACGCTGCTGAGAAAATTGCACAGTCAGGGGATAAGAGGGCAGGTCCTCTTATGGATTGAGAACTGGTTGAGATCCAGGAAACAAAGAGTAGGTGTCAATGGGCAATTTTCACAATGGAGAGAGGTGAAACCTGGTGTGCCCCAGGGATCTGTCCTGGGACCAGTGCTTTTCAATCTGTTCATAAATGACCTGGAGACAGGGATAAGCAGTGAGGTGGCTAAGTTTGCAGATGACATGAAACTTTTCTGGGTGGTAAAAACCAGAGAAGATTGTGAAGACCTCCAAAAGGATCTCTCCAAACTGAAGGCATGAGTAAAGTGGATAAATAGATGTTCTTCTCCCTCTCACAAAGTACCAAAACTAGGGACATCCACTCAAATTGAGGGTTGGCAGAGTGAGAACAGACAAAAGAAAATATTTTTAATCCAGTGTGTTGTTAGTCTGTGGAACTACTTGCCACCATCTGGCCTGGGAGCCTTCAAAAGGGGATTGGACAGATTCCTCGAGGAAACATCCACCACAGGTTACAAACCATGATGGAGATGTGTAATCTCCAGGCTTAAAACTGGGGTACTTCAAGGACCAGATGTAGGGGAGTGGTATCAGGAAACAGATATCTAGTCTTGTGCACTCCCAGATGCATTTGGTGGGGCCACTGTGAGATCCAGGAAGCTGGACTAGATGGGCCTTTGGCCTGATCCAGCATGAATCATCTTATGTTCTTATGTTCTTAACATAAGAGGAGACCTGCTGGATCAGGCCAAGGGCCCCTCTAGTCCAGCTTCCTGTGTCTCACGGTTGCCTCACCAGATGCCTCTGGGAACACATGAAACAAATAGATACTTGTCCCCTGATACTACCCCATTGCACCTGGCATTTTGAGGTACACATATCCCCTTAATGGCTTGCAATGTGTGATGGCCCTTTCCTCTAGAAATCTGTCCAATCCCCTTTTAAAGGCATCTAGGCCAGATGCCATCACCACATCCTGCGGCAAGGAGTTCCATAGACTACCAACTAATTGATTAATTGCTTCCAAGCACTGTTTAGGTGTCTTCTTGTGGTGAGACAGCCTGAATTAATGAGAAGGAGGAACTTGGGACGTATTTTTCACATCCCTAACTGATACTGGTTCTTGTCAACTGACCAAAGAGCATAGCAGCCCTACAACATGCATGTGCTGTTTGAAAAAAAAGTGCAAACCTGATTTGTATACTTTCATTGTTTGTAATGTCCCTGACACATTTTTTCATATGGGCAACAGTCCGGCAAAGCAGCTGCCAGCCCTCAAAGCCCAACATTTCCTCAAAGTCTCCACACACAATGGCACCTGAGAGACAATGTGGTACCCTCTCTGGCGAGTAATTACTGCCAACAATCTAAATGAAGAGTTATCTTGATTTCTGTGGTATCATTGAGTGAAAATATCCCTCAGTGGTGGACGGGAGAAGGAGTGCTTTAATTTAAACGGGTACCACATCTATAAGCATGCCTAGATTTGTACTGAAATGACTAGAAAGAGTACATACCAAGTGTTACACCCACAAGAGGCTGGGGGTGAAATTATCCTGCTGCATTTCTCCTTTTCTCTGTTTCAGCTTATTATAGGTGCCCTTTGTTACATAGGGTAGGGTTTTGTGTGTGTGTGTCTGAGAGAGAGAGAGAGAGAGAGAGAGAGAGCCCTTTCTAAGGAATGCTTGCCTTAACCTTTGAAGGGCAAGGTCAGCCCAGAAAAAAAAAAGAATTGATCCCTTCTCCTCTCACAAAAATCTCCCCATTGACTTCTGGTTCAGCTCTGTAATGTTGGCTGTCTTCTTTGGAGATGAAAGCCCTCCTTTGCCCAGGGAGCTTTCCAAAAACTCTTGCAAGCTTCTCTCCTCAGCATCTGGCAGCACCTGTAATGATTCAAAGATTAAACAATGAACAGCAGAATGAACTTTCTCCCCTCTGGAAAGCTCCTGCCAAAATCCAAAAGGGGTAAAGACAACAAAGGAGGACTACAATGTTATTTTATTTTATTTTATTTTATTTTATTACCTAACCTTACAGATCTTGAAAGAGCTTTTGATCATCGGGCAGAATTTGGAATCAAGGACAGAAGAAGAAGAAGAAGAAGAAGAAGAAGAAGAAGAAGAAGAAGAAGA
>JAHTLZ010000045.1:588023-600930 GCA_023846285.1 Phrynocephalus versicolor
AATAATAATAATAATAATAATAATAATAATAATAATAATAATAATAATAATAATAATAATAATAATAATAATGCTACTCAAACCTCTGAGCAGAAATAGATTTATTTCTGCCTTCAGCAAGAGGGATCTTACTTGGCCATACTTCACCATACTGGTGAATGTGAAACTCCCGCTTCTTCCAAGCAGAATTTCAGGAGAGGTTCCATATTTCTCTAATACAAGCATCACGGAGTGCAGTAAAGTTCATTGGGCAGTTATTTGGTATTGGTTAGAGATGGGCACAAAATGATTTTTTTATTCCTTTTTTGTTATTTTTTATTCATTTCATTGCATAACAAAACAAAAAACAAAATTAAACAAAATGGAAATTTTCATTCCATTCCATTCCATTCCATTTTTTGTTTTCCCATAGGAATGCATTGAAGCCCGTGGTCACACACCCCCAACACGCCTTGTGCAGGAAACGGGGGGGGGGGATTTTTAAACTTTTTTTTGCTGCCCCAAACACCGATCAGCTGTAGTGGCCAAAAAAAAGTTTAAAAGCCCCTCCTTTCCCCCCACTCAATGGGGGGGTGATGATTATGTTTCTTTTCTTTTCTGTTACTAGTTTATTGCATTCTTATTTTTTGTTGTTGTTAGCTACCCAGAGTGGCCTTTTAGGCCAGTTGGGAGGGATAAAAATAAATAATTGAATTGAATTGAATTGTCTGCAGCACAGTGCTCCTTTTTTTTTTAAAAGAAAGGAATGTGGAGAATGCTTTCAGAACCAATAAAATTTGGCTAGAGAAGGGGAAGTGACATGCAGCCCACAGGCCATATAACACATACCATTTTTTTCCAGTTGGATTTGTGGAATACTCTGTGAGTCTATTTCAGACTGTAGCCACTCATTCATAGATTCAGTGGCAAAGTACAGTGGGCCTATCTGGGGAAGAACTCTGCTTTGCCTGTAACATAATTTTATGCCGCTGTATTTATGTGAAGAATTAGTAGTTCTTCAAAATCCAGTTAAAAACCTGATAGGTCTGTATTAATTCAGATTAAGTCCCATTTTACACAGAAATGGCCACAAAAGCCCACTGCTTGCCATATTAAGAACAATAAATTCAGAAAAAACATAGGTACACAGTGATCCTTCATTACCTTCAATGCACTCCGTCTCTAGCTGAGAGTTTTATTTAGCACTCACCTAAATTTTGCCCTGGTTTCAATGTGCTATATTTCCCCTTGTTACCTTTTAAAAGTTAGGTACAAGAATTTCACTTGCTTTTTCCCTTTTGTTTTTTTTTCTTTAAGGAAGCAGTGCTAAAGTGAGCTACAAGGTATTTTCTGCTTCCTATCACGAGTAGATCTATTCAGTCATGTCCAAGTACAGAATATTCAATTTGTTCAGTGGATCAAATTGGGATAAAAAATTAGATTCCAAGGGATTCTGAGAGGTGTAGTTTAAAAGGATCCTCTATCTGTAATCAGACATTTCTAATTGCTCAAATGGTTAAACTTATATAGATAAACAAGACGTATATCTGGGCTCAAAAGGAGGGGTCAGGAAAAACACAGGTGATTAACTTGCATTTGCATACACTAACACTACAAAAGAATAAAATTCATATTCACAACCCTTTTATAAGGGGATCAATATAAATATGTCATAAAAACATGAAAACCCTTGCTCCCATTATATCTCTTTATCAGCCTAAGTTCAAATTCCAAGAAAAAATAATGCAGCATTCCAAGGCTGAAAGCAAATTGGAATTTATAGAATCAGAGGCCTATTTATACAGGGGTAACCAATCTCAATTAAACCGTCAGAAGAAACAACTAGTCAAATAACAAGTAATTGGCTTCAATTAATTCAGATATGAAATTTGGCAAATAAATTGTATACAAGCTCAGGACCCACCAGAGCACTAACAGCAGTAGAAAAGTTATTGCACAGAAGATATTAACAAGAAAAGTGGATTAATCTCAACAGTTTATAAAAGTATTATAAATGAAGAATATGCTAGACAAATGGGAACAAAAGGCATTCTGGGAAACAACTTTATATAGTAAGATACCAGAAAAAGTGTGGACCGAGATATGGAATATCCAACTGTTAATCAATAGTGACCAACTCTAAGGAGATTCTGTTGAAAGCAGTTCATAGATTGCATTTATGCCCTACAGAAACATCATAAAATAAACATGTAAATATCAGACATGTGCTGAGGAAACTTTGGGTTAAAAGGGTCATTAGCACATATGTTGATCTCTTGTCCAAAGGTAAAACTATTTTTCATGAGGTAATAAAATAGCTGGATCATAAAGAAGGCTGATTGCCGCAGAATTGATGCTTTTGAACTGTGGTGCTGGGGGAGAGTCTTGCTTTTGAACTGTGGTGATGGAGGAAAACTGTGGTGTTGGAGGAGGACTGCAAAGAGATCAAACCTATTCATCCTGAAAGAAATCAACCCCGAATGTTCACTGGAAGGACAGATTTTGAAGCTGAGGCTCCAGTACTTTGGCCACCTTGTGAGGAGAGAGGAGTCCTTGGAAAAGTCCCTGATGTTGGGAAAGATTGAAGGCAAAAGGAAAAGGGGACGGCAGAGAATGAGATGGTTGGACAGTGTTGTCGCTGCAACCAACATGGATTTGACCAAACTCCGGGAGGCAGTGGAAGACAGGAGGGCATGGCATGCTCTGGTCCATGGGGTCACGAAGAGTCGAGCACGTCTTAATGACTGAACAACAACAATAAAACGGCTAGGAAAATGAACATATCAAAAAACAATTACCAATGAAACCTTATTATTGTTCTCCCTATTTACTGATAGGAATGAGAATTTAACCAGGAGAGTTGGTGGCGATTCTAACAGGAGTTGCAAGAATAGAAATAGCTTGTACTTGAAAAGATGTACAAGGACTCTCCTTTGAAAGATACTGACCAAATGAGGTAGAAGTCTTAGAGAAGAACTAAAAATATACAATTGTACAAATATTCAGAATCCTCTATTGGTTTCAGGCAGAGAATAAAAAACTGAGATGAATATACTTAGAAGCTAACTAATTTATTGGTTTGCCATCTATTATGTTATTTATCTATCAATTTATTTAAAATATTTCCATCCTGTCTTTCTCCCCAAAAGGATGCAAGGTAGAATATAAATATTTTTTAAAACAACAAATAAACAAATGGTACAATTTTTTAATGTAACGTTATATCAGGAATTATAGGAAAGAGTTGAAATAGAACCACAAGTAAGGTTATGGGTGTGCATAAGACAAAAACGAGGAAAGGCAGCATATAAATAATATTTTTAAAATAAATATTATAAGCCTTGACTTTAAGAACGAGTAAGGCCTGTAGGTCATTCCTTTCACTTTGCTTGAACCTTTCTGTAGAGCAAAAAGACTTGGGATACCAGAAGCTCCAAGGGAAAAAAATATTGATTTCTCAGCTCCGCAGTTTGCAGTGATTTTTATGTTTTCAAACCTAGCTTTTAGCCAGGAGGAAAATTATATGTTTGTTGCAAATGCCCTGCCTGAGACAGAGGCCAGGTAATTTCATGACCTATCTATTCCCATAATAGAGAGTATTACGTAGAGGGTGACCATCTACCTGCATTCCATCGCATTCTGATGCTAAACAGAGGTTTACAGAAATTGTAAAACCAGTCACCTGCCTCAAAAGGGGAAATGGTTCGGTAAAAAGTATTGGGTTAATTCGACACAATAGTTGCCTTTAAAGGAAATATATTTATACATTTAAACTGGAACCAATTGACATCAAAGATGGCTCAGCACACTTATTTATTTATTTATTTATTTATTTATTTATTTATTTATTTATTTAACTTATATGCTGCCCACTACCTAAACGTCTCTGGGCGGCTTACAATCCAAAGAATAAAACAATTTAAAATAGTTAAAAGTAAAATATCAATAAATCATCAATAAAACCTTACACTAAAATCATTATTCTAAAATTGTCATCAGCGGACCCACAATCTATATTATATCAATTAAAAACCTTCTGGAACAGGAAGGTTTTTACCTGGCGCAGGAATGTAATCAGTGTTGGCGCCAGGCGGATCTTGATCGGGAGGGCATTCCATAGCTTGGGAGCAGCTGCCGAGAAGGCCCTATGTCTACAGGCCATCCCTCTGACCTCCTTGAGGGATGGCTCTTTCAAAAGGGCCCCCTGGTTCGATCTTAATTGCCGGGTAGGTTCGTATGGAAGGAGGCGGTCCTTCAGGTATCTAGGTCCTAAGTCGTTTAGGGCTTTGTATGTCAGAACAAGCACTTTGAATTCGGCTCGGACAGCAACTGGTAACCAATGAAGGTTACGCAGAATCGGCGTGATGTGATCCCTGGCGGCCCCACCACTTACCAGCCGGGCCGCACGATTCTGAACCAGTTGCAATCGCCGGACCATCTTCAAAGGCAGCCCCACGTAAAGCGCATTGCAGTAATCAATACGGGATGTTACCAGTGCATGCGTAACTGTTGTGAGGTCTCGGTAATACATGCCAGGTCAGCACCCTCATCCAGAATAACATCGTGAATGAGGGCAGTTTTATTCTGTACTGACCTGGCATTCAACAAGGTCAATACGTGCAGCTTTAAATATATATATATATATAATACCACTACATAGGGATCATTTTCAAACTCTCTAGTACAGTGGTTCTCAATTTTTGGGTCCACAGATGTTCCTGGACTGCAACTCCCAGAAACCCCTTCCAGCACAGCAAGTGGTAGAGGCTTCTGAGAGTTGCAGTCCAGGAACATGTGGGGACCCATGGCTTGAGAACCACTGCTCTAGTAGAAGAGAGCCCTCACCAAACTGCAAATCCCATGATTCCCTAGGATGGAGGCATGGCAGTTAAAGTGATGTCAGGCAATAGAGATGTATAGTGCAGAGATATTCGTGGAAGCAGAGGTGATAATGGCTTGAGGCTCAGCAAGTCTAAATTGATGATGGTGATATAGGAAACCACAAATAAAGCATCTCTGTAATTGGTCAAGCAAACTACAGTTTTAAAACTTCTGGAAGAAAATAGCCCATCCCACTGTCACACAGCTCATGCTTCCAGGAAGTTTATCTCTTTTCTTGTATTTTGAACCCACTACCTTCTGTAGCAGCCAAAAGGATGATTGCTCCATCTGCCATGGGGAAGTCTTTCAAAGGTCTGTATATGGTTGCCAAGCCACCTCTGAGTCACTGGCTTTTTTCATCTCCTTTGCTGCTCCCTCTTTTGGAAAGTCAAGACAAATCACCTTGAGGTGCCCTTCAAAACAACCTCCTAAAATGGCCTGCTATGAACAAATATTACGGGAACATCTTCCAACCCTGAAAAACGATCGTATATTTTCCACCTCTGGCTTCTCCAAACACAGTGGCCTCTATCATACTGCATCATTGTACTCAGGCAGGGTCTACCATGCTGTAACCTGCAGCTTTTCAGGGTCCACAGAGAAGGGAGGTCCAAATACTGTGTCTGGTGTTCAAAAAGGGCTGCAGAAGAGGCTTCTGGGCAAGCGCGCACACAAAAGTTTAAATGATTTGATGTCGCTGATGGTGATAATCCCTCTGCTAACTCAGGTGGTCACAAGAACCCCCCTCCCTTTGCAGAGGGCAGTTCTTCATTTGATGGTCCATCAGCAGATGACTCTTTTTAAATCCCTCCATTGGAATACAGTCACACACACCCATAATTTCGCAGTTCAGGTACTGCGGTCCCACTACATCATGGGATCCCAGTACCTGCACTGAGGGGGGGCAGCGGGGGGGCGATTGGGTTGCTCCGCGCTGCCCCAATGCACCTCCGAGAAGCCTAGCAGCCGTGCGGGGGCCGGGGGCGATCACATCGCTCCCCGCCACCCCCTCCCCCTCCGAGAAGCCTTGGAGCCACGCAGGGGGGCGGTGGGGAGCGATTGGGTTGCTCCCCGCCACTCCCCGCCCCCGGGAAGCCTCGGGGAATGCGTGGGAGGGCGGCGGGGGGTGATCAGGTCACTCCGTGCTACCCCCTGTGCCCCTCCGAGAAGTCTCAGGGCCATGTGGGAGGGGGGCGCAATCTCCATTGAAATGCACTGAGTCAGTGCATTTCAATGGAGAAATTTTCCCCTTTGGAAAGCATTGAGCCAATGTTTTCCAATGGGGAAAATTTTCTCCATTGAAATGCATTGGCAATGCATTTCAATGGAGATGGCCCCGGACAAGAAGTCTCAGGCGGTGTGGGCGGGCGGCGGCGGGAGGTCAGATACCCCTGCCGCTGCCAGTGTGTGCGGCCCCCAAGACTTCTCAGACAGGCACGCGAACAGCCCACCCCACCCCCAGCCCCCCCGCTTCCGCATATCGTGGATTTTCATGGATCGCGGGTGGGGTAGGTCCCTAACCCCCACGATTGGCGGGGGGTTACTGTAGTTCAGTTCAAGCCTGATTTCAAAGCCAAGAACCAAAAAGAGGGAGATCCAGGAGAGTGAAGTTGACCACCCACAAAAAAAGCCATCAGAGTCCAGAGACCGCACAAGTCAACTGTATGTGAATCCGTGTCCTCTTTTGCCCTCATTTTTGGATGATGGGTATTTGGCAACTCAGTTGCTAGCCTTGAATTGAATTTAAGAACCACTGATATTTAGAGTAAAAGAGTGTTTCGAGAGTACCAGATACTTCTAAGAAAAGGCTGGGAATATTCAGTGCTCGGCTAATGAGAGAGAGAGAGAGAGAGAGAGAGACTGCCCTGGGGGTTGTTCAGTTATTTATTTTGCCCAGAGGGATAGTAGAATTTTCTAAATAAGAAGATACAATGAAGAAAAGAAACCTGCTGTATTTTCCCATCTATAAGACAATATTTTTTTCAAGGCTAGTTAGTCTCAAATATGAAGGCCGTCTTATAGACAGAAGTAAGCCTTTCCCCACTCAAAAGACGGGCTCCAATTTCTCCAAAATCAAACAAAGTGGAAAAGCATTTTGGGACTGGTGAGGGCAGTCAAGGGCTGTTGGGAAGGAAGGGACACAGCATGGTGTGTGTGGAGGAGAACCCAAACTGATATCAGTGAATGAGCTGAGTAGAGTCCCTGCCCCACAGAGGTTGCCCTGCCCTTCTGGCAGCTCATTCACTGCTGTCAGTTTGGGTTCTCCTCCCCCCTGCCCCATTTCCCTTCCTTTCTGGCAGGATTTGTTTATTTTGTTCATTTTTTGTTCAAAAAGTGTGGAGGGGTGTCTTATACATGGGGCATCTTATAGACAGAGAAGTACAGTAATAACAAATTCCACTCTTACTGCTTTCAGAGCATGATCTGCAGCAGAACTGATGCCTTACCAGCATTCCTTGTACTTTCAGGTCTGGTTAACATATGTTGCTGTCCACTTGTATTTCTGTCTCATTTAATTGCACACCTTCCTGGAGAAGAACACAAACGCTGCTGCAAAATAAGCCAAATCCTTTGGCAAATAAATGGATCTTCGATGAAGGAACAGGAAAACTATTCTACACGTGCACATACCTGGTGTGTATGCCAAAAGTTATTTATTTGTTTATTTTTAAAAGCAGAACATGGTGCGACAGCACATTTTAGTATCAGGAGGAAAAGTCATGTCATCATGGCCACTGCAACACTTATTCTATACTTAACACTATACTCAGTGGTGTTCTTCCCTTTTGTCACTTCTTATGCGCTTGCCATCCTCACCAAACAGATATGGGGCTTGATAAAGCAAAGCAAAGCAAAACCCGCAAAGCAGCCTCTCCTGCCATTGCTCTGTTAAATCATACTTAACTCATCTAGGCTGATCTAAAGAGATTACCATTTCTCTAAAGCTATTTAGACAAGGAAAGCCTATCATCTAATTAAATGTGAGCTCGGGAACGCTAACAGGGTATCACTGCTGCTCAAAAACATTCATTAAGAATGAGAAATGAACCTTTCTGCTCAGTGCAGCACGGGCTCCAAGGGTTTTCTTTCTACCTTCTTGGTCGATTCCCTTCCAACCCTCAAATTAGGCAACCAGAAGTAACTGGAGAAATCTGGCTCCTTGTGTCACTTATGCTGTGTAGCATGTGTTGCTTATGATATACCAGTATGTGTAATAGCATATGTAAATATATAGCATAAGCATACGTGGTATGCTATTACACGTGATATATGGTACACATGGTACATACATCATAGATGATCTCATAGCAGGAATGTCTTAGAGAACTTATACACCAGCTCTAAATGAATTGCATTGGCTGCCATTAGTTTCCAGAATCAGTTCAAGATGTTGATAATGAATTCCCAATGGGGAATGACTTCTATGAACAGACAGATGGAGTTGCCATGGGGACCCCCCTCAGCCTGGTAATAAATTTCTACATGGAACATTTTGAAAAGCAAGGTCTGGTTGCAGCATCCTTTGCACCCACAGTTTGGTTCCAATATGTGGATGACACATTCATAATTTGGAGCCACGGTGAAGGTAAACTGGAATAATTTCTAAACTACCTCAACAATATCCACCCAAATATACAGTTCACCATGTAAGAAGAAATAGAGGAGAAACTCCCATTCTTAAATGTCATGGTCATACGCAAACCGGACCTGCAATTAAGACACAAGGTCTACAGAAAACCCACCCACAAAGACCAGTGCCAACATAAAAATTCCAACCACCGCCCATGACAAAAAAGCGGCATAATCAAAACACTTGTAGACCACACAAACTGAAACTATGAAGCTGAATCCCTCAACACTGAGCTAGGCCCTACAGGTAAATGGCCATTCCAAAAATGAAATCAAGAGAGGCATCAAAATGAAAAAGCAACACCAGACTGAAGAAGAAAACAGCCCCCAACAAACAAAGTATGTCTGCCATAAATAACAGGAGTCATGGACCATGTGGACAAAGTGTTGAAAAAACACAACCTACACACATTATTTAGACCCAATGCAAAAAACAACAGATGCAATGGTCAGCAAAGGACAAAAGGAACCAACTCGCCACTGCAGGAGTATACTGTGTACCTTGTTGTTGTGGCCAGATATATATTGGAACCACAGAGTGCAGCATCCAGACCAGAATCAAAGAGCATGAAATACACTGTAGACTAAATCAACCTGAAAAATTTAGCTGAACACATCCTGAAACAAACTGGACATGAAATCCTCTTCCAGGAGAGGTAGAGCTGGGTATCATCGGCATATTGTTGGCACTTAACGCCAAAAGTCCTGATAATCTGCCCCAGTGGTTTCATATATGTGTTAAATAACATAGGAGACAGAACAGAACCCTGGAGGACTCCACAGGTCAGTAGCCATGGTGTCGAACATGAATCACCTAACACCACTTTCCACGTTCTTTCCTGCAGGAAGGACCAGAGCCACTTTAATGCAATACCCCCAAATTCCCATTTGAGAGAGATGAGTCAGGAGGATGCTGTGGTCTTTAGTGTCTAAAGCAGCTGAAAGTTCTAGTAAAACCAAAAGGGACACTGATCCCCTATCAACTGCCCTGCATAAGTCATCTAACAATGCGATCAGTGCTGACTCCGTCCCACGGCCAGGCCTGAAGCCAGATTGAAATGGATCTGGACTCCCAACACATTCCATGCTTCAGGGGGCACACAGATTTCCCCCCTCCCTTTCACTTGGCCCCTCAAATGCCTGGTACTTACAGGGCTTATGACCAGAGCAGGGGAAGCTGCCCCATCTCAAACCTTCGGCGTGAGGCACCTTCCCACTCAATCCATGTTGAGAGCCTCATGTTACTTTGGTGCATTGCTTTTTAATGCCTCCAGGGACAGGTGTGTTTGGGGACAGCAGGTGCCAGGCTGCATCCCCCAAGCCAGTTCAGTTCCACACTGAGCAGCTGTCAGTATCTGTCAACCAAGCTGACAAAGTCTGGTGCAAGTTCTTTAATCACTCGAAAATTACAAGGGAAAGAGCAGAAGCAGGTCGTAAGACCTTCCAGGTTGCCCATTATTCTGAAGGGTCCAGGTAAGACAGAGACAAGGCACTGGCAAGAAACACTTAACGAGTTATTTCCTACACACCAACTGGCAGAGCCCTCAAAAGTTACAGCTTTCAGGATGCCTCTCCCTGAAATCCAGCCGTTTCCAGTTAGTTATCAGGAGACCTTGAGGCAGGGTTGCTGCCTTTGCTCAAATATTCAATACCTTCATCTTTTTTTTCCCTTGGGAAAACAGGCCTCCCATCTCCCAGGTTCTTAGGATCTAACACCTCATAGGTAGAACTGGCATCAGTATTTTCCCTCAAGGCTTCCCCAAGGGTGCTGTCAGCTGAATAACCGAGTTTCTCATATTTGCTAGTTCCTTCAGGTGGAAAAAAAAATCCTCTTCCCTTCCTGCCAATAAGTGACTGAGGTGAGGCCTGATGCCTCACAAGCTGGAACACCCCTAAACCTGACTTGGAGGAGAAACCTTCACCAGGCAACAAAGGTGGAGGCCTGAGGTACAGTCCATCTGCTACTTATCAGGCTGTGCTTCTCTACTATACCCAGACAAATCAAAAAGCCTTCACCACCAAGACCATAGCTAACAACTAGAGATGGGCACGAATCGGGTTTTTTTCTCTCGTTGCGGGCCCCATTTCGGTTAGTGTTCGTTTTTCGTGAATTTTTTGAAACAATTCATTTTGTTGGTTCATTTATTCGTTTTACATTTTTACCCGCTTTTTGCACAATTTAAAGCATTTCCACGTGCAGCGGTCCCCCAACGCCCCAGACCAGAGGGAAAACAACACTAAAAAAAATGATGCTGGCAGAGACACACTATAGACTAGGTACGCAGGGAGGCTGCAAAGGCAGTGGTGGGCATTGCCCAGGGCGCAAGGCAGCCGCAGAGTGACTGCACTGCGGGGCAGGAGAGGGTACTCACCGAGAGGTACGTACACACGCACACAGGGAGGCTGAAGACTGAAGCTAGAGAGAAATCTCTTCTTTCTCTCCCCTAAGAGCCAGGCTGCAGCTGGCAGGAACACAGAGACACACACCTGCCTGCCTGGCCTAAAGTGAAAATAATGAGTCGCAGAGACAGCAATCTCACCCTAACTCCCACCACAGACTGCAAGGAGGATGGGGGCTGCCAGAGCTTTTTATGCCCTCTATGGCTGCCACACCTACCCAGTCTGCAACCCGGGCATTCTATTGGTTGAAGTTGTCCAAGAATTTACATGATCCCATCACATGGCTTGCATCCATTTTGTGACTGGCATCCATTTTGTGTCATCCTTAAAGGGAAAAGAAAAATACATTGCGATGGGAGAAAGACAAAAACAAACATTTTAAGGACCCCAACCCCCCTGCTAGGTATTATCAGGCAGAATAAATAATTATTGCTGCATTTTTACAGATGTTCAGGGTGTTTTATATCCAAGAAATCAATATTAGGCATCTGGCAGCCATTTTGGTTGGATTTCCCCTAACTCCCATTTAAGGAAAAAAAATACAGTGATCTGAGAAAAGACATAAATGCACGTTTTAAGGACCCCAACCCACCTGGTTGGTATTATCAGGCAGAATAAATAATTATCAATGGGTTTTTACGGATATTTAGGACATTTTTTAACATTTAAATCAGCTCATTTCATTGCGCATTGCCATTAACGAAAATGAAACGTAACAAACCTATTTTTTGTGGTTCTGTTTGGTTCATTCCAATTTCATCACCAGGTTCGTTATTCGTTTCATTACATAACGAAATGAATAACGAATAACAGAACAAAAAAAATCATTTCGTGCCCATCTCTACTAACAACCCATACTTTATGGGTTTCAGCACCTCAGACCATTGTTCACTTTAAGGCTATTGATACTGCTGTCTACCTAACAAGCATATTCAGGCCATTGTTCATCTTATGAGCCTATTTCAGACCAGGGTGACAAGAGGTCAAAGCGGACTATAAGATGGAGTTCTCGCACTAGCTTTATTCAGACTGATGAAGCTGTTTGGATGAGCAGTGAAACATTTCTATCTCTCAAGAAAAAGAACTTAACTTCCAACGAAACTCACCTGGATGACTAAGAATCTTCACAGACATATCTTCCAGTTCAAACATAGATTCTCAGGGATATAACAAGCCAGAAGGCATCTCCATGCCTGAGTTGGACAAGAATTGCAGACCTTTCCCGTCCAATGAGAACAATGTAGGGGGAATACATGAACCCATCTGGAAGCTCTCATGTTTGACTTTGGACCTGACCCATTTACCTTTCTGATATGACTGTGCCAGATGCTTGTTTTGTCTCTTGATCTTGAGTCTAGATTGCCCTTACCTAGTATGCCCACAGTTACAAGTGCCTCAGGTGGCCAAGGGAACAGAGCCCCCTCTGATTATTTAAATGCCATCCTCTGTTCCTATAGAACAGTGATGGTGAACCTTTTAGAAACGAAATGCCCAAATGTCAATTCAAAACCCACTAATTTTTTGCAAAGTGCCAATACACCTATTTAACATGAAGGCCCTGAGCACACCCAGTCTCGCCTGATTTTGGAAGCTAATCAGGGTCGGCCCTGGCTAGTACTTGGATGGGTGACTACCAGGGAATACCAGGTGCTGTAGGTGCCTGGAGTAGGAACTGGCAGACCACTCCAGTAGACATGGGCACGACTTTCTCGTTTCCGTTCTGGGAACTGGAAGTCAAGTCGTGTTAAATCGCGGCGGTAACGACAAACGACAAACGACACGACGAAACGACAAATTTTTGAAAATTTTCACGAAAAACGGAAACGAGCCGAAACGGACCCGTCCCGAAAAACGACAACTCGAAAAAAAAAATTTTCCTGGTCGTGCCCATCTCTACACTCCAGTATTCCTGCCAAGAAAACTCCATGGACATGGAGTCACGAAGAGTCGGTCACAACTGTAATGACACAACACACACACACACACACACACACACACACACACACACACACACACA
>JAHTLZ010000045.1:600940-623567 GCA_023846285.1 Phrynocephalus versicolor
ACACACACACACACACACACACACACACACACACACACACACACACACACACTGCTGGCTGTGAAGGGGTGATGTCAGGTGCCCACAGAAAAGGCTCCAAGCCACTTTTGGCACCTGTGCCATAGGGTCACCAACACCAATATAGAATAACAGTAGCTGTACTATGCACAGTCCAATTCTTGGCAGAAATTAAAACTGCATGAATCTCAACATGAGCTGGCTGAACCGTGCTCCGCAAATCTTTCCTGTGCTCTAAATAAGAAAAACAGATCTATTTCCCATCCACCCCCAGGAGTGAGCTCATAAAATAAGGCTGTGAGTGAGCTCATAAAATAAGCAGGAGTGCTCTTCCAGAACAGATTTAGCACTGATTTGTTACAAATCTAGAAGCAGCCAATTAGTTAGCACCTTGTCAGATGGTGCAATACTTTTTCACCTTTTAATACAAAATAGATTCTTGAATGCACCTCATTTATAACTGGGATTTTTGTTTTAAAAAAATCATCACATGAGGTCAGCATATGCTCATATTTTTACACATCCAGAATTAGAGACCTACTTCTTTCCCAATTTTTTTGGATGCTATCATATAAAGACATGATAAAGCAAAGGTCAAGTCCTTGAAAGTGCTGTTCATTTAAAAACTTAAGCATATATTTAGTTTTTCTCCACTGGAAACCGCATAACTGGAAATTGTATGCCTTTTGCTGGATTGTGTCCTCTGTATTATTTGTCACTTATATAAGCTCTCCCTTAATTTGCTGAATATTTCTTCATTAGAGAATCATCTAAAGCAAATGCATGCTATTATACAGAACATAGTACCATATATATCTTGTTTTACAAGCACACACACACTTGATTATACAAAGCTCTTAAGAAACTTTTTATAACATTATTTCTATGAAAGCATACTGAAAAGAAATAAGGAGTTTATTCTGCATTTCAAGCCATTTTTCATACTTACCATTGATTTTGTAGTGGTAATAATGCCTTAATGAAATGCTTCTAAAATGAATGCTTTCAAAATATGGAAAACTGTAAAAGCTGGGCCTAAATTAGACACAGAAAAGTAATATTGCTGCATGATAGTGCAGCAACAGTCTTGTGCTGGAAGGGCAAGTCAGCATTGTAAAAATAGGGGCAGCCCAAACAAAAACGTAATTTTGAAACTGGGCTTTAGATCAGGACCAGATTTGGCACAATAGTAGCAGAAAGTCTGCTTTTGGACTCAGCTAAATTTGGGGTTTGGGGACATTTAATTAAAGGGTGTTTGAATTATGATTTTTTAAAAAGTAAAACTCTTTTATTCCCACTCCATGCAGAAATAATCAAAGCCCCAAACATCCCCAGATTTAAAGCAAAACACATAAATTAAAATGGTGAATCTTGATTATCTAATAGAGAATGGTTTTTTGTTTTAATTCAGAAAGAGTCCAAGCTTCAGGGACTGCACTATTGATCCTCAAAAAGGTACTTCAAAAAAGCCATTTTGTTATTAGACTAAGAATGTGTGGTATGGGCTTGTCAGCAGAAGCTTTGCAAACTGAAACATTGTATACAATACATCATAAGCAGAGGATACACATTGTGTACATCATAAGCAGGATATTTAGAAGGGCCCAGAAAAAGACTGAAAAGACAAATTTTCTTTAGGGGGGAACAGATTTGCTTTAATGAAAGCAGTGAAGTGACAGTCCTCCAGATAGGGAGATATTTTCCCATGTCTCTTCAGTAAACATTCCTTTCGGATTTTGGAGACTAAACAGTCTCTTATATAAGTTTTGAAAGAGGAAATCAACTCTATGTCTGGGGCAGTCTGGATTTTTGACCCTGACAATCACGATGCAATTGGCTGACTGATAGCTAACTTTTTAATATTTAAATGTCTTCCTAGCCAAATAGGATTATCAGAATCAGGATTCAAGGGTTTTTCACATCCAGTTGTAAAAATGGAGGCACAAAAAGAATATTAAAAATGCTGGTAAAGCTTTAGTCTCCTGTTGTGGTCTTCATCCCACCCATCTTGTCACTATACAATTGCTTGGCAATTAAGTAAACCTCCTAATGTGATATACCGTCACATCACTTTTTATATGTGAAGAGTACATCAATTAATGACCTGCAAAATGTTCTATCGGCAGCTCTGCTCGGATCTTGCAAACCAACAACCTCTCATGTTAGGCTGTTCCAAATGCATTCTTGTCTGGTACCACCTCTAAGCCTACGGCAGGGGTGCCTAAACTTTTTGTAAGGAGGGCCAGATTTGGTGGCTGAGAATGTGTCAGGGGCCGGTGGCTCCCAGACCCTGTCACCCCACTGCAAGCGCCACCCACTAACCCATAAGCCTCACCCACTGAACCCTTGCAACCCCACCCACAGGAAGGGAGGCGGGAACCAAGGGAGAGAGGGAGGAAGGTGGAAACCAAGAGAGGAAGGAAGGAAGGTGGGGAACAAGGAAGGGAGGAAAGAAGGAAGGTGGGGATCAAAGGAAGCACAGGCAGCCGTGGCCACAGGTCGCCCCTTGGAAGAAGCAATCTGTGCGACCTTGCACCCCCCCCAGCGGGGGCGGGGGCTCACCCTCCAGCCCACCCCAAAGCTCCTTGGCGGTGGCGGAGGCCCGCTGGCCTGCCCACCCCCACCCATTCCCCTGGAGTGCCAGTGGCGGCAGACTGCACGTCCGCCCAGCCACCCAAGCTTCCCAGCAGTGTCAGTGTCAGCAGATTTTAAAAAAAAAAAACATGGGGTGAAGGAGGGGGAGGGAGGGGCAGGTCAGCTAGCCACGGGCCACTCAGAATGGCCTGACGGGCTGGATTTGGCCCCCGGGCTGGACTTTGGGCAGGCCTGGCCTAAGGCCTCGCAAACCTGACCACTAGGAGTCACCGTCTGTTTCTCTGTCTTGTTTGCACCGTGTAGTTATTTGATTTCATCTTTCTGCTAACAGAAAATAATTATCCTGGTCTTAAAAGAAGTTAATTGCTATGTGAGATAATTACATCCTGCTGATCTTGGAAACACTTACCCAGTACAAAAGAGGTTTCATTTCCAATTTGTTCGTTTTATTAAATTATTCACATCGTTGGGGTTTGGCTGCAGGAACATCTCTTTTGACAGCTTTCTTACCACACAGTCACAGTTTTGTGAAGTTGTAGAGGGGCATGTAGTCAAGCCCTCCACCTCAATAGAAAGACCTTCACACATCTGAGACTGAAAATACTGATCAACAAATCATGGAATTTGCACAGTCAATAAGCAGATGGGATGAGGGAGCTGCATCTCCAGAGACAGGAAATGTTACTCCAGGCCTAACTTAGGTGAAGATTGCCAGAAGAAATATCAACAACCTCAGATACGCAGATGATACTACCCAGATAGCAGAAAGTGAGGAGGAATTAAAGAACCTCTTAATGAGGGTGAAAGAGGAGAGTGGAAAAATTGACTGAAGCTCAACATAAAAAAAAAAAACTAAGATCATGGCCACCAGTCCCATCACTTCCTGGCAAAAAGAAGGGGAAGAAATGGAGGCAATGGCAGAGTTTATTTTCTTGGGCTCCTTGATCACTGCAGATGGTGACTGCAGCAATGAAATTAGAAGACCCCTGCTTCTTGGGAGGAAAGCAATGACAAACCTAAGCAACATCTTAAAGAGCAGAAACATCACTTTGCCAACAAAGGTCCGAACAGTCAAAGCTATGGTTTTTCCAATGATGTATGGAAGTGAGAGCTGGACCATAAAGAAGGCTGATCGCCACAGAATTGACGCTTTTGAGCTGTGACTATGGAGGAGAGTCTTGAGAATCCCCTGGACTGCAAGGAGATCAAAGCTATCCATCCTGAAAGAAATCAACCCTGAATGTTCACTGGAAGGACAGATTTTGAAGCTGATGCTCCAATACTTTGGCCACCTCATGAGGAGAGGGGAGTCCTTTGAAAACTTTCTGATGTTGGGAAAGATTGAAGACAAAAGGAAAAGGGGAGGGTAGAGAATGAATTGGTTGGGTGGTGTTATCGATGCAACCAGCATGGATTTGTCCAAACTCCAGGAGGCAGTGGAAAACAGGAGGGCCTGGCGTGCTCTTGTCCATGGGGTCACAAACACATGACTGAACGACTGAACAACAACAATGATTTAGAGCATCAGACCAAGAGGATTTCTCCTGACATCAGTTGGTATGGGCATTATTTTTACTGTATCTGGAAATGGGTTGAATGCCACTTTCCCATGCTTTGCAGTGACAGTGGTGACACTCTTGTCTCACCCCTCCGTGATCAATGGGGGACAAAGCCTGCAAAGGAGGGGAAATAGTTGCTGAGCTGGTGCAGAGAGAAGAAAAGGCATCCTGTCTGCTATGAAGAGGGGCTGAAGAGGTGCCTCCTGGGTAGTCTTGGTAACTGCACTTTGAGGAATGCAAGTGCTTTGAATATTGCAGCGACATGTCACTTGGAGAATGGCCTACAGTTGCATTTATCTTTCCCTGAAATTCTGTATCCGTTATTTACCTCATGTGTCTAAAGGAGGTTGTGAGGTATGGGACACTCTTGTGGAGACTGAGCACTTTCCTGCCAGGTTTCTTTTACAGGGTTTATCAGGGAAACAACAATTCTCAACTCCTCTATTGCCTCAGTGCTAGAAATTTCCCTGGGTGAATGACGTTCATCGGAGGCCACCAGCATTGGGTGACTTCCTCTCTGCCTCAGACATTGACCGGGTCTTGACGCAAAAGGTGTTGTGCAGCAGAGAGATCCAAAATTATTCTCTTTATTTCCCTTCCTTTTTTAGAAAAGGCAAACGAGTGAAATGTACCTCCCAAAGCTGAGGAAGGAACCAAAAGCTTGCCTCTTCGGGGCTGCTTCATCCTCTAACACCATTTCCCGTGGCAATCATTTTTATGAGGTCTGGGAATGCAAGGCTTCATCGTTACCTCGGCATGCTGTGCTGTGATGGCAATGACAGTCCTGCCTCAGCCCACAGTAATAATAAAAGAGAAAAATGTGATCGCTAATAAAGTGGTTACAGTCACATATAATTAGGTACTTCATAGTCCACAAAACACACATATAAAGATTGGAGGGCAGTTTTCTTCTGCTTTGGAAGAAGCTCAGCAGCTTCTGCGTTAATGCATTGATGCTTTCTGTTTCCTTTCCCCCAAATTTTAATTGTATGGTGTCTTTTTCATGTTAACATGTTTAAACCTGTGTGTGTAGTTCTGGAATTACACACAGAGGGTTAAATATGTTAACATGAAAAAGAATCCATACAATTAAAATTATATGTGTGTGTGCATGTGTGTGCACAAATTTGCACATTGTCCATATTCACACTGGATATCCCTCAATAAGCTATGATAGATAGAATAGGAGCAGCAGAGAATATGTGAACTACATGAGAACAAATCAACTACATTAATACCTTGGTCTAAGAATAACTTGGTTTAAGAGTGTTTTGCAAGACAAGCAAACATTTATTCTAAATTTTGCCTTGATCAAAAAGCAGTGTCTTGATATACAAGCACGGGAGTGGGTCACATGATAACAAGTGAGTCAATGGTGTCTCTCTCTCCCTCCCTCCCCCTCCCTCCCCCTCCCCCCGTGCTAGATTGTGGGCGATTGTCTGGCACTGTCTCAGACAGCTTCCAAAGCAGAGGGAGGAGAGATGAAGGGATATGCCCCTTCCACCAATCAGGAATGTTTTCAAAGGGGAGTGCAGGTTAGGGCTTTATTTTTCTTTATAGTTTTATTTTCAACATTCTTTCTTATTTTTTGAAACCATTTCCATTTATGGGGCTGCTTGTCAAGTGTGTATAGGGCTACAAATTGCACATTATTATTGTCACATTAAAACACAGAGTAACATCCAGTTGTTAGTCCCAAGCACAGTAGATCCCACAGCTAGGTACCTAGACCATTGTGTGGACGTAGACATCTAGCCAACTTCTTTTGTGAGTTCTGGCACTTTGTGTGTACATTATGTGGTTTATGGGAGCCCAGAACAAATCATCTGTGTTTCCATGATTTCTTATGGGGAAATTTGCTTTGATATAAGAGAGTTTTGGCTTACAAACATGTTTCCAAAATGAATAATGCTTGCAAACCAAGGTATCACTGCACAGTAAATAAGCGCCTTTGCCCTCAAGCCAAAGAAGACAAAGTTAAGGTGTCATGGGAGCTGTAGTCCTCAATATCTGGACTATGTAATCTTATGTTTTTAGAACTGAAGAGCTGGGAGGGGCTTAATGGACCATTGAGCCCAGTCCCTGGCAAGGAGACACAGTGGGGAATTGAACTCCCAACATTTGGCTTCATAGTCAGAAACCTAAACCATTGAGCTGCCCAGCATTGATGACTATCCCTATCTTGTAATGGCACAACCTTGGCAGAATTCCTATAGTTCAAGAGATTGCATGAGAAATTGGCTACCACCTACTGCGTTGTGCAATCGAAATAAATCCAAATCTTTCTCTTTTGAGATGTTCTTTATTCTTTGTTCACTCTGCTAAAGATGAGGGTTGCAGAATGTAGATGTCTCTGTTTTTAAGTACTATTCCAAATATAGATTACATCAACAATAAATGTAACCATTCTTTCAAGAGGGAAACGAGATTACCAATTTAGGCTCATAATGAGATTGAGTTGAAGTCACATTGATTCCGAGGCCTTGGCACAATTTTTATCATTAGGAGAGATTATTGCATTTCTTCTTATCAATTTTTTTATAAGTCTCTAATCTCATTATACCTTTTGTCATCCGAATGATTAAGTGAGGAGCTAATGTGAACCGCTGTAGGCTGTGTGAAATACAGGACAACGCTGTCACTGGGCCTTCTTCACAAGGAAGAAAGTCTTATTAGCTGGTGGTTTCTCCATTCTTCCTATGCAGTCCAGAACCACCGCTATAAACAGAAGGTGCAGTCAACCAAATCTCACTGTATTGGAAAAGGTCAAAGCCATTTAAAGTGTTCTTATAAATTTATGGGGTGCTGTTTGAAAATACTAAAACACCAATGCCTGTTTTATGTGAACAAGAGTTAATGAAAATAGGAGGCATTGCCAAAAAATAAAATTAAAAAGAAAAAGAAAAAGAAAAAGAAGAAAGAATGATCGCATTATTATAAGTAACAGTCCAAAGATGTAAGAAGCGATAAACCTTTAGTGGTTGTTATCTTTACAAAGCTAATACATGTAGATTCACGCTAAGCTCCTTTTGAGTAACACAATAGTTCAGTGCACTTTGAAATATTAGAGAGCAGAAGAAACCACAATCTCTCTGTAACAACCAAACAGCCTGAAACAAGATTCGCACAAAGGGATGTTCTTCTCTTATATATATAAAACACACACACACACACACACTTCAAAGAGAGAATCAAGTACTTACCTTAGAGTCAAGATAAATGACATTGTAGCAAATATAACTTTGTAAGCATGGCTATTCCTTCATCCTTTTATACACTGACTCACATGTGAAAACAATAAGAGTGTGAAAATCAGGGATGGGATTTCTTTCTCAGGCAGGATATTCAGGAAGCCATTTTGAATTTCTGTTAAATCTTTTTTCTGTCACGCAGTAGCAGCACAGAGTTCCATCTACAGAGGAGAACAGCTACAAGTTCCCTCGAGTCCACCCCTTTCTCATTGACTAGCATTTAAAGTCTCAATAAAGGACTCAGAGACATTTCTAGGAAAAAGAATATAAAGCATTTCTTTACTTACAGTTGCTTCCAATTACAGACTTGTGTAGGCTGCTCTCTGTATCACTGTACTTACATCAGCAGACATGCAACAAACAAACAACTCCTTCAAGTGTACCATAAAAGTGTGTGTGTGTATGTTACTCAGCAGGGAGGTGGGTCTGTCTTCAAAACCAAAGAGCAGAATTAATGATTGGTTAGTGCTGGATAAAAAGAAAATCACTCAATGCAGAAAAGTTCCTCCCAGTCACACGAACTACAGGCATCAGTTACGGTCCTTGGTGCTGAGCCTGTCTAGGTAGTTAGTTTCCTACAGATTCATAATCAGAAGCAGAGCTTCCTTAAGAGGTAATATTCATTCATTCATTCATTCATTCATTCATTCATTCATTCATTCATTTAGGACATTTTTACTGCCTATCTTGCTACAAGGTTACTCTGGGTGATTGACAACAATACACCTTATGTAATAGGACCTTGACAAGTAAATAACTAAAATCTAAAGACAGTAATTGATGCAAAATGATGGCTGAAAGGGCCTGTCTTTGGGGCCCATTTGTCACATTCATGGCCTCAACCAGGGGAATGGGATGGCAAGCAGGGCATGCTTCCCAGCCATGCTGGCAGGGTCACCAAAATGACAAGCTAGTATTTGTACTGTTGCTTTAGTACAAATAGTATTTGTTCTTTCTACTATTCTGACCCCGCCCCCTTGGGGCAGGGGCTAAAATCCATGTTTGCCCATTGGTTAACTCTACCTCAAGATTTCCACGGCACCAGAAGCTGCAAATTAGATGGCCTTAGTTTGGTCTTTAGGTGATAAAAGGTTTCATTTGTAGGTTGATGGTGCACACATGGAAGCTTCAGAGGAGTGTCATGACTGGAGAGGTAACACTTGACCACTAGACATAGGTGTGGGAGCCCTGGTGGCATTCAGAACCGGACCAACCATCCCTCACAAAAACAGCCAATCCCTTACCTTGCTCTTGGGTCGCTCAGGGCTAAACTCCAATAAGGAAGAAGCATCTGACGTCATCTTTCCTTCTCCCTGGTGCTGGCCAATCAGGAGCTGTGCAGGGAGATACATCATCCTCCCTCCCTGTCTGATTAGCCAGCACCAAGGGAAATGAAATATGATGCTGGAGACTTCTTCATTGTTGGAGTTTAGCCTGCATGACCCCCAGATCAAGGTAAGGGATTGGCTGATTTCATTCTGGAGGGTTGGTCCAGTTCTGAATGACAGCTGGGCTCCTTGTGTTTCATCGGGAATGCACTACTTCCGAAACAAAACACCCACCTCTATTGACCACCTTCTGACTGAAAAGCTGCTACATAGTCCTATACAGGAGGAACCCGATATCCACTGGGGATTGGTTAAAGGCCTTCCTGTGAATAACAAAAAACGTGGATAAGAGAGAACACCACCACCCCACTGCTGTTTTGTCACAGTAGCTTGCTTTACGGCTGCTGTTTTACGATAGTGTCTTGCTTTACAGCTGCTGTTTGTGACAGCTTGTTTGTGGCTGCTGAATTTTTCCTCTACCAACTGTGGATAACTGAATCAGTGGATACGGGGGTCTTACTGTGTATCTGAGATATTTCAATACTGCAGAAATGATTCTGTGAATGTCTCCCTCATGCTACTGCAGCAAGGCAATTGGCTTTAGGGAGAATCTTCCTTCGGGGAAAATGTGAAGTTTTAGCTTAACACGCTTTGCTGTAGGCATGGTTTTTTTTATAACATTGTCTGGAAATGTAAGGCTTACATCTCACCCCTGAGTGGTGTTGATGATGCCCTTACCTTACCCAAATATAGTGTACAAAGGAAAACAAAATGAGATAGCTAATACTGTGATTACAGAACCACAATAGTTATGTCTTTGTTGTTCCTATGCCTGCCATTGGTGTTTTCCAAGATATACAGAAAAACTTAACATGCAGCATGCCCTGCCGCAGCTTAGTGTACCTTAAAAAATATCAAAACATATAAAAAGGTAATGCCCACATCCGTCACATTCTGTGCCAAGTGCCTTACATTTCATCTAAGCATTTACATTTCCACCCTTTTATTTGTGCCCATAGCCATTCCTAAGGGGCAAAAATCTCTTTCTCCATGCGATGCCCTGAAAATGATGCTAAAATATGATATACTGTAATTCCTTTTGAGGATATCTTTAGAAATAAAACTAAATAAATGGAAAGCATCCAATGATCCCCACTAGAGATGGGCACAAATAAAAAAAACGGTGTTTCATTTTTTTGTTTTTCATTGAGAGGTCTGTTTCGGTTCGTTTGCGTTTTTTGTGAATTTTTGGAAAAATTTTGTTTTTTTTTTCAGTTTTCGTTTCTACCTGCTTTTTGCGCGATTTTTAAAGCATTTCCGTGTGCGGGCGTCCCCCAACACCCCAGACCAGAGGGAAAACACTAAAAAAATTGATGCTGGCAGAGACACAGTATAGACTAGGTATGCAGGGAGGCTGCAAAGGCAGCGGCGGGCATTGCCCAGGTGCAAGGCAGCCGCAGAGTGACTGCACTGCGGGGCAGGGGAGGGTACTCACCGAGAGGTACGCATGCATGCACACAGTGAGGCTGCAGAACTGAAGCTAGAGTCACAGAGACAGCAATCTCACCCTCACTCCCACTGGAGACTGCAAGGAGGACGGGGGCTGCCAGAGCTTTTTATGCCCTCTGTGGCTGCCAGACCTGCCCAGTCTGCAACCTTGGCATGGTATTGGTTGAACATGATCCCATCACATGGCTTGCCTCCATTTTGTGGCTGGCAACATCCATTTTGTCATCCTTAAAGGGAAATGAAAAATACATTGCGATGGGAGAAGGCAAAAACAAACATTTTAAGGACCCCAACCCCCTGGTAGGTAATAATTTCAAATAATTATCACATTATCGCTGCATTTTTACGGATTTCCAGGACATTTTAATACCCAAGAAATCAATATTAGGCATCTGGGAGCCATTTTGGGTCAATGTCCCCTAACTCCCCTTAAAGAAAAAAATACAGCGATCTGAGAAAAGACATAAATGCACGTTTTAAGGACCCCCCCCCGGTAGGTATTATCAGACAGTATAATTAATTATTGCTGCATTTTTATGGATGTCCAGGGCGTTTTTTAACATTTAAAAGAGCTCATTTCATTGCGCGCTGCCATTAACGAAAACGAAACGTAACGAACCCAATGTTCGTGGTTCTGTTTGTTTCATTCCATTTTCATCACAATTTTCGTTAGTCGTTTCGTTATGTAACATAATGAATAACGAATAACGGAAATAAAAAAAGTTCATTTCATGCCCATCTCTAATCCCCACTATGGCTTGCAACAGTGGAGAATGTTAGGAGTAGAGATGTGAAGGCCTGGGGGGGGGTGGGATAAATTGGGGGCAAAACATGTTTTTTTCTGGGTTTTTTTCCTGAAGCTTTCTGAGGTTTTTTTCCTGAAAAAATGGAAAAAATGAAAAAAGAAAAAATGATTATGGAATGTTTGAACACTATGAATAAAATATTTTAACACAGGGTGTTCTAATATTTTCCAAATCATTTCTAAAAAAAATATGCATAGTATCAGATTTTTCTGATTTCTGTGCACTGAGGACAAGCAAGTTCTAGGTTAGTCCTTTCATTTTTGCATGTGGGTGGGTGTGTTTGGTTCTGTTCTGTCCTCTTCACTAGGCCTCAAAGCACTGGAAGAAAATACAGAGCAACAAAGGTGATTCTGATTAAATTTCATGCCCATTCATTGAAACGTAGTCCCACTCCTTTCTATATATTCCCCCCCTTCAATTCTTTTTACAAGAATGAGGTTTTTATTTTATTTTTATTTAGTACTGTGGAGAGGAAATGTGAATGGTTAATTCTGGAGTTTTAAACATTGTTTTGTAGAGGTGTTTTTTTGTTCCACATAAACTAGCAAACCGTTCGGGAGATTGCTATTCCATTTGTTACTTACAATTACAAATAAATATTATTTTAAAAATAAGTTCTGTTTATAATAATTGTTTGGACAGACTATATTTTAATATGCTAGTTGTGATAATTTTATGCCAAGTCAAATTGTCCATAGTCATATTTTAATGTTCCTAAACTAACAGAATGACTTTGAAGCTGTAAAAGAGGGTGGGAAGTGGTAATGTAGCATTTTTTTTATTTTTTTACAAAAAAAAATGAGTTTTTCCGGGTGAAAAAATGAGGGGGAAACAGTTTTTTTTTCTGAGCTTCAAAATTTCCAGAAATTTTACATCTCTAATTAGCAGTTGCCTTGGGGGGTGGGATGGTGTCTAAAGAATAGACAATACATCTACCTTTTGTAAAGTTGGCAGGGACCTTGGAGGTCTTCTAGTCCAACCCCCTGCCTAAAGCAAGGGACCTCATATCATCCTGGACAGATGGCTGTCCATTGTGTTTTCTTGACAACCTCCAGTGATGGGACACCCATAGCATCGGGAGGGAAGTGGTTCCACTGTTTAATGGCTGCTTCTGCTGCCTATTTTGATGGACAAGCTCTTTCAGCAAAATTTCAAGGCATTTGTCCCTGTCCTTCGTGGAGAAAACTCAAATGGAGCATCTCCCCCAACTTTGGAGGAGATGCTGGGGATTCGGAGATGCTTTTAGCTCAAGCTGAGCATGGGCCCTCGTTGATAATGGGGGGAGGAGAAGACTCACGATAATTTCTGAAATGCCCGCCCCAGAGATGACTGATGACTCCCATTTCACTGGTTGTTGGAGCCATTCTGTGTTCCAGTCTGCACTTGGTTGTGAGATAGAGCTCAGCACTTTGAAGAATGCATGCAAAGCTCAGAGTAAAATATGGAGTGGGTTAATAGCATTCTCCCAAAACTGGAATCAATGATGCCACTGGCCAGCTGATTTCTTCTCCTGTCCTAGGAGATTCTCCAGTTGCCTATTTCATTTTTTTCTTCAGAATCACAAATGCTGGATAGATGATTCAAAGTCTAGAAAGAACAATTGGTAAGTGCTGGATAGAAAATCTCCTCAACCTGAAAAAGTCCCTCAAAGTCACACAAACTATGGACAGCATGCAAGATTGCAAAGTATTTTATTTTATTGCAAAAAAGTATATTCTACATTCCATTGAAAGACCTTAGAATGCCACTCATGGTTCTCATCTTCCTGCACTTGTACTTCACAACAGCACTGAGGTGTAAGACACATTGAGAGAATGTGACTAGCTGAAGGTCATCCAGTGAGTTTCATGGCTCATGGAAGTCTAGAAGCTGGATTTCAACTAAGAACATTTTGGTATGGGTAAAATTGTTCTATTTTAGTTTTGTTCCAACACGTGCAATCGTTGGGATCAAGCCAAAAGATATGGCTTAAGGTGTTACTTTCCATAAGACACTTTGCTTGGGAAACTGAAAGCTTCCTCCCACTCCTTCATAAAGGAAGAGAGAGGGGAAGCAAGTGGTTTGGTTTTAAAATCCATTCTGGCATCACGGATGTGGATGTGCCACTCAGGAAAAATAATTGAAAGCTTCCTCTCTCTGCTCTGTCAGGGGAGACCAGGAGGAAGTTTTCAGTTTCCCAAAATTGTGAAGAAGTTTAAGAAAGTATAGAGTAAAAGACAGGAAGGAGTCTGTGAAAGAATGAGGCTTTTATATATGTTTTAATCTTTCCCTTTCCCTTTCCCTTTCCCTTTAGAAGGGAAAAAGGGCAAAACAGTGTCACTTGAGTTGCAATGTGATTGAACCTTGCGTGTGGATGCAAGGATTGCCTCAAACGACCCAACACACTTCAACATCACCTTGATTAATCCAATCTAGCCCAATCCAGGCTGGGATAATTTGGTCTTCCAGTCACAGCAGAACTGGCTGTAAGATCCACCCCTCGTCATGAATAAAAACCATATCATAATCTCAGTTGGTGTTGCTTTTGGAACTGAACTCTCTTCATCTATTCTAGACAAGTCTGGCAAGGCAGCAGTTTTGTGGGTTGCCTGTTCCTAGCACACCCACTCTGAGCAGATGTTGCTACTAGGCGGCGACATGCCAGGGACTTCTTCCATCAACACAACCCTTTAACTTTTTCTGAAGGACTAATGAAGTGCCTGGAGCAACTGCTGGACTGGTTTTTATGCCTCCCCTTAGCATATGGGAATCCATCTGAAAATGGAAAAAAAGAAACCAAGGAGGGAGAAATATTTAAGAAACATTTGGAAAGGCTATGGTAAAGATCTCTTTTCCTTCAGTCTAAACACGGAAAAGGCAACAGAAACCAATATTAACTTAAGAGGAAATGTAAAGAGTTGGAATAGCAACAAGCAGAAGGCTTCGCTTGGCAGGAGGGAGCTAAAACCCAGTTGCCTCCACAATCTGTTGCGGAGGAACACGGTGAACAGTGCTGTAAAATATTCTGAAACATGTTATTTAAAAAGAAATAATGAGCATATATATATATATATTTATGCAGCTGTGTAGGATCCTTCCAATATAATTTTCTGAAGTTATGTGTGAAGCAAAGAGTGTCTTTTTCAAGTCTTAAGTGTGTGTGACCAGGAGATGAGTTCATCTATAGCAGGTCTGCATCATGCATCAGTCGCGGGTGACCAGTAGCCTGCAGGGCCATTTGAAGTAGCCTATGAATTCCCCGCCAGCCTCCCAATCTGCTGCAAGCAGTGGCGTGTTTGGGGGGATTTTTTTTGCCACCGACTCATTCCACTGCTCCGAAAGGAGTCTCCACTAGAAATGGGCACGACTCAGAAAATTTTTTCGTTTTCGTTCTCGTTTTCGTCTAGGGGTCCGTTTCGGCTCGTTTCCGTTTTCGTGAGCTAATTTTCAATTTTTTTCGTTTTCGTTTTGCTACGGAACGAAAACGAAAAACGAAAACGAAAACGAAAATTTTTTCGTTTCTTCCCATTTAGCTCCATTAAGTGCTTTTCCAGTAACGAAAAACGAAAATTGGCTCAAAATTAGTCGTTTCCGTTTCCGGTCCATTTTTGAATCATTTTTCGTTTTCGTTTCGTTACGTAACGAAAACAAAAAAATGAAAACGGAAACAAAAATTTCGCTAAGTCGTGCCCATCTCTAGTCTCCACCCTCCACCACCAGCGGCAGCAGCAATGACAGCAGGAGGAGGAGGAGGAGGAGGAGGAGGGCCAGCAGAGCAAGCGAGGGAGGAGGCAGATGAGGGAAGCCAGGTGCAGAGCTAGAGTGGCAGAGGTGGGAATGATGGCTGCTCGGGGCGATGGGCACAGGAGAGCCCTGGCCGGGCTGCTGCTCCCGCTTCCCTCCTCCTGACCATCATTGAGTTGGAGCCTGAGCCCCCACCCGGAGGAAGTGAAGGGACAGGAGGGGGAGGTTAGTGGTTGTTGCCCCCTCTCCCACACCCGGGCAGCTGGGCATCTCCGCTTGCCAGGAGATGCCTGTGAGGGGACAAGGCGCACTTCCTGGGTCTCCCCAATGGTGGGAAGGGCTTTCCCTTGGTGCCTCAGCCATGCCATGCCCTGGATGGGGCTGTGCAGGATGGCAAAGAGACAGCGGCAGAGGCAGCCCCTGCCGTCCATGGTGTGGGGCACTCGGTGTCTGCCGTGGCACTTTCTGGTGCCCCAAAGTGGCTGGGGCAGGCTGCTCTCTCTTGCTGCCTGAACAAAGGCACCCACAGAAGCACCCCCCCCCAAATCTGGAGCACCAGGGAGGGGTACACGCACACACACTTCTGAAACTAGCCTGCAGGCAGTTTAAAGTAGCCCGCAGGCTGTTCAAAGTTGGAGAGCCCTGACATGATCAAGATCAATAGTGCAGCATCAATGCATACTATTAGTATGTAACAGGATATAGGAGGCATTCCGGGTCATACCAAGATATTTGGATTGCCCAAGACAGAGCAAAAGAATATAAATAACAATCGTGTGCCCTGAAGTCAATTCTGACTTATGGCAACCATTTCTAGGGTTTTCCAGGTTAGAGAGGTGTCAGAGGAGGTCTACCATCCCCTTCCTCATCCTGAGACTGCAGCTCACCCAAGGTCACACAATCTGGTTCTTCTTCCCAGGAAGCAACGGGAGGGATCATTCTGCTAATCCCTGGCTCTGGTGAAAGAAACTTAAACCACTGAGCTACCCAGCCAGCTTCATCATGCACCATCATGTCGAGTGTATTTTCAGAGCCAAACATTCCCACCACCACCACCCGCCTCTAAGAAAACTCCTTGCCTGACATACATCATCTAGCCAAGAACTTTAAGAATAACCTCCTGGCAAAACACATATTTTGCCATGTTTGAACTTTGGGGACTTGCTTTGAAGAAGAGTGTGTTGGACTCGAAAGCTTGCAATGTTCTTTTTTATTTTTATTAGTGGCCTATAAAGGTATTGCCTATTAGCATTTTGTTTTGCATTTTTGCCCAGAAGCAGTTCACTATGCCCTTGTTCTGGGGATGCCCTGGGACTGTGCAGCTTGCCCAAGGCCACACAGGGTGGCTCTGCTCCAAGGTGTCACAGTGGGGAAGTCAAAAGCCCAATCACTTCTGAGCAAAGCACTGAAAATGATTGGTCAATGGTCACCATAAATCAGATTTGACCTGGTGGCACATGGCTATTATTAGCAGAAGTCTAGCCATAGCCACTTCTAAATCTAAATTCTAAAGTGAACTGATCTCAAGGCCAGCCAAGTCATTCTTGCATCTGAGCGAGAAAATCCCCAGGGGCACTATCTGTTCATGAAGATGAAAGAGGAGGAGGAGGAGGAGGAGGAGGAGGAGGAGGAATAAGACCAGACCATAAAAGCCCCTCCCAATCACTCAAACCACAGGCAGCATGCAAGGTTGTAAAAACCTCAATATTGCATATACTGTATCTACTCTTTGTTCCCTATGATCCTACTGCATGCACTTTACCACACTGTGCATAATAATATGGAACAGGATCAAAGAGATGTTCAGTTTCTAACATGTTGCTGTTCTGGTAAATTGAGATAATCATTCATCACAGATAATCATTTCCTTCGCAAGACCTCTGGTTTATGAATGTGGGATACTCAGCTTCTGTATCCACTATTCATATGGAAAGGGCTCTCTATTGCTGCACTTAACATAGTAAAGGGCAGAGGGTTGACCATAATGATGAAAGCAATGAAGATGATCTACAGGTCACTGTCTTATGCTCACTTCCCACCACAAAAGACTCCAAGCTGGGCAAAAATCACAGAACCTGACTCCTTCCTTTGATAGTTGACCACTTCTCACCACAGCACAAAGCTATTTTGAGGGCAGTTTTCTGAAATTTGAAAATCTCAGAATTCCAAGCCTGTATTGCCAGTGAGAAAGGACTGTGGGAGTTGTGGTCCAAAACATCTGGAGGGCTGAAGTTTGGACATGCCTGCCTTAAATTAATAAATGCCCATCCAACTAGATTTTCTTTTGCATTGGCACTTAGGGTGGCCACCACTAGGGGATTTTTATACCGTCCAGAGTGACCATTGGTCAGATGATGTGGTATAAAAATCAAGTAAATAAATAAATAAACAGGGAATCCCAAAAAACTGTTATAAGAAACTGGGCTATCTCAGTGGCTGACCATGCTCTTTGGAACAAATTGCCAGTTGACATCCATTTAGCTCTATCGGTGGTAATGTTTAAAAGATTTTTTTTAAGACCTGGTTCTACAAGAGGCTTTGGGCAGTGCTGCATGTTACTCACCACACTGACCTGACTCCCTATTATGATTTGTTTGCTCTATGTTTTTATCATGTTTACTTAATATATGTAAAATGTAATTTTTTATTTTGTTGTGTTGAGTTTCTTTGTTCACTGCCTGGAGCTGTTCTCTGAATTTAACTTGGTGGTATATAAATAAATAAACAAATAAATAAATAAATAAATAAATAAATAAATAAATAAATAAATAAATAAATAAACAAACAGCAGGGGCCCCATATCTGAGGGAGCAGTTTCTCCTTTGCGGATGCAAAAAGAAAGAGAAATCTGAATTATAGCAAACACTGTTTTAATAGTGAACTCGATAAATACCATGTTCTCTCTTCCCCTCTAGTAGCCAGTTCTGGTAACTTTATCTTTATAAATACATATTTCTAGGAGTTTTCTTTCAATTTTTTTTAACATTTTGAAACCATGAATAAGTAAATCAGTGGATACTGGTCCCACAGTTACCAGGGTTCTTGTTGTTGTAGTTGTTCAGTCATTAAGTCATGTCCAACTCTTCGTGACCCATGGACCAGAGCACTCCAGGCCCGCCTGTCTTCCACAATGACACTGTCCAACCATCTCATTCTTTGCCATACCCTTTTCCTTTTGCCTTCAACCTTTCTACTGTAGAGCAATTAAAATAATGATCTGTGTGATTGTAGTTGATTGCTATAACAGGCAATGGGCAAGAAATGACATAACAAATTAATTCCAAGCACTTGTTAGAATCATATCTCAGGGTAATTCCCATGCTCAGTCTTAGCCTTAAGCCTCAACACTTCCAAGGCAGGCAGGCAGGCAGGCAGGCAGGCAGGCAAACAGACAGACAGGCAGGCAGATAGATAGATAGCGAGATAGAGGCCTGAACCTCCTATCTGGAAGCTGGGAACCTGCTGATAGTAAACACTGGCTGGGATGGAGTCAGAAGTCATCTGTCCTGATATGAAGCCATGATTATTGATTCTGACCAGATTTTGTTAGAGGAACTGTTCAAGATGCTGAATTTAGCCTCTTCTGCCTTTATGACTGATTCCTATATTCCCCAGCTTTAAAATTCAAGGACTCCCATCATCTGCTCATCCATCCATCCATCTGTCTGCCCGTCCACCCGTCCACCCGTCCATCCGTCCAGCCAGCCACCCACCCACCCACCCACCCCACCCCACCCCATCCATCCATCCATCCATCCATCCATCCATCCATCCATCCATCCATCCATCCATCCATCCATCCATTCCTTCTCCTTTTGTTTTCTAGATAAAAAACCAAAACCAAACCCAACCAAACCCCAAGGATGATGTTACTGCTGAGATCCCCCAATAGATAAATGAGTGCCCATGATTTGGTGATGAACAACTCGAGATATTTTGCATGTTTCTTATAGAGCTAAAACACATTATTTGGTAGAACGTTGGGATGCTATTTTTCTTTAGCCACCTCCTGATTTCCTGTTGTTTTTCAAAAGCATACCTGGTGACTGGGAGCTTCTGAAGAAAACAAGGTGGATTTTTTCCCCTTGTTATACTAAAAATATATTTTCCTTTAGCTGCCCCCACCTCTCTTAGAGAGCAGTGTATCTAAGGTATGGAAGAGACCCATATAGTAACAACACATTAAAAACACATTAACGTGTCTCTTCTCACCGTGATGTGTTAATAGTACTAGGAGCTATTATGAACAGGCTGTCAGGCATGCACAGTAAGTGAATTATATTGCTGGGTCAGCAGGAGCATATGCTGCACCATAATTCATAAGAGAGTGTTATTAATCTACCGAGATACAAAACAAGTCAAGGAGATCAACTTGTTCTCCATAATTGCCAGCTTGTTTGCCCAACTTGCACGACTCAACTTTGTTGTCATTTAAAAACAAAAGTTTGGAAACAGGGCACAGCCGCAGGCACACAAACGCATGGGAAGTGTTGGCTACACAAGCCCCATGGATATGGAGATGAGATGGTTTTGCAGGAAAAGCTAGCGTGTAGGGGGGTTTACTTGAATCAATGGCATCATGGCATTGGCCATTGGCCAGAGCAAAGCCAAAGGATATAATTTAAAATGTAAAAGGGACCACAAGTAGAGAGGGACACGGAATGAATTAAAAATTCATTTTGTTATTCGTTATTCATTTTGTTATGTAACAAAATGAATAATGAACAGCCCCCTCTAAGGAAAATGAAAAGTAAAAAGTAAAAACAAACAAAACAAAACAAAACAAAGGAAATGTGAAACAATTTTTTTAAATAAAAATTCATTTTGTATTAAATGAAATGAAATGGGGCGGAGTAACAAATAACAAAATGAAACATCATTTTTGCATTCCATGCCCATCTCTAGCCACAGGTTCACCTACATTGAGAGCACATGTTTTTCACGAAGAGGTTCCCATGTCCAGTCTCACATTCGGCCCTCTGGAGAGGCATGTTGCCAATGACATGATCATTGTTACATACAGGGAGCTGTGCAACAGGATTGTTGCCCATAAAGTAATGTCATAACCTACAGCTCTTTCCCTTTTTGACAGTGAGATTGTAATGAAGGCCCATTTAAAAAGCAATGTAAGGAATAGCAACAGTGTGACTTCATTTGTGCAACAGGTAGCATTTTCCTTTTTTTGAAGTTGCTTTTGAAATGGCTACTTTAAAACCATTTTAGAGGCACTTTAAGAGGAATTGTTCAGGTTTTATGCTTTCCTCTTATTGATCATTTTAAAAAAGCATAGCAAAAAAGCAACAACAAAGAGAAACATTAAAAAAGAATGACATAGTGACCAGAATCCAATTCAAAAATCACGCTGAAGTAAGTCCACTGGTGCAAATTTCAATGAGAGTTTTTCACAGGTTAAGTCAATATTCCCTTGCTGTGGCGTGCTATGTCATACGACTGGCATATGGCAGTAAGTCTCTACACTGACATCTTCATCAGAACGAACCTGCCAGTAAAAAGTATACTGATGGGCTTTTGTTAGTGTGTATAAGTACCGGTAATATAATTCTTGCCATTCAGTTACTTTATAAACACTGTAACCAGTAACAACTAAAGTGATCGTGAATAATAAAACTCAGTTGCATTTTTTTTTTAAAAAAAGGAATAACTCCCTTTGGGGAAAGGACATGACCCAAGAAACCCAAGCAGGCAGCATGAAAGTTCCTCATTCCCACTTGTGCGGGAAGGCCCCAAGGCGACAAAGGAGATTTCTTGGCTTAACCCGGGCCTGCCCAAAGTCTGGCTCGGGGGCCAAATCCGGCCCGTCAGGCCATTCTGAGTGGCCCGTGGCTGGCTGGCCCGACCCTCCCTCCCCCTCCTTCACCCCATTTTTTAAAAAGAGAGTGGGTGGGGCTTGCAGTGGGGTGGCAGGGTTGGGGAGCAACCGGCCCCTGACACATTCTCAGGCACCAAATCTGGCCCTCCTTACAAAAAGTTTGGGCACCCCTGGCTTAACCTGTAAGCAGAATATTCTCGGGCATCCTATCTCCCAAAATGAACAATAGAGATGGGCATGAAATGAACTTTTAGTTCATTTCATTATTTGCTATTTGTTTCTTTAGGTAACAAAATGAATAATGTCCCCCAGAGTGATTTAAGAATGAAACGAAATGAAACAAACAAATTTGGTTCAGTTCATTTCGTCTCATTCTTCCCCGCTGGCGATGACAGTCGGGTGGGGGAGGACTATCTAGAGAGAGCCCTGTTCTCGCCTCTGCACATGGACGCAGGACCGGAGCTCTCTCTAAAGGGATCTCCGCCATGGGGGCGATGACAGCCACCCCGGCTGTCACCCGCCTGCAGCGGACGGCAGTCAAGAGAGGACCGCGGCTTCAGCTCTGCAAGCGGAGCAGAGCCTGTAGCTCTCTCTCAAGGGATCTCCACCACCGGGGGATGACAGCTGGCCCAGCAGAGGGCGGTCGAGAGAGGAGATCACCGCCGCGGGGGAGAAATGTCGACATGTCACCAGTAGCCAGCCCCTAAAATGAATATACCTGGTCATCTGCAATCTTCATAATCAAGGACCCAATTCCAAGCATTTCCTCTCCCACATACCCCAGCAACCACCAGAGGCAAGGCCTTTTCGGTGATGGTCCCCCAAAATGGAAGATCCTCCTCCTGTCACGTTTTCTTTGCTCTAACACTGTTGTCTTTGCAGTGTTACCATTAAACAAACAAACAAAACATTTTAATTTATTAACAACAAAGCAAAGCAAAAGCAAAGCTTCAAGTAATCTCTGCGCAGTTTACAATTTAATTATGCAGGCTATTCATTCCCCTGTGCCCCAGCAAGCTGGGTACTCATTTTAACGACCTCGGAAGCATGGAAAGCTGAGTCAACCATGAACCTGCTACCTGGGATTGAACCCCAGGTTGTGAGCACAGTTTTAGCTGCAATACAGGCATTTAACCATTGCGCCACGAGGCTCATCTCTTTCTTAGTATATCAACCCTTCTTAGTATATCAGCTGTTTTATGATTTTGATCCCTGTTGGGTTTTTATGGTTATTATTCTGTACATTTTGAGTTCTAGCACACCTTGTTTCTCTTTGGTTTGGAAAGCAGATACAATGGCATATATTTTTGGGGAAAGGGATCTAAAGGCAAATCTCGGTTGAAAAGCAAAACAGAAATAATTTAAGTATAGAGACAGACTGGCTGAAATACCCAAACTAGCCAAATTAGGGTAATACATTGAGGTTGGGTCAGGGGAGAGAAGAAATGCACCACTGAAAGAGTGAAAAACAGATACTGAATGCATAAAATAAAATCTGCATATAGTCGTTAATGAGCAGAGCAGTCAAGTTAGTAACAACGTCTGGAATCAGAATAGAAATAAAACAACCCATCCTGGATGATGTGGGGAGGGAGATATTGTTCCCAGGGGAACCCCTCCCCCCCCCCACAATTTGCTACCCAGAGGATAAAGGCAAGTTCAACATTTCGCCTTTGTCTTCTTCAATTTAAAAAAAAAAAATCTGTAAACCAGACACAAGAGTGAACAACCATTCCAACAAAGAACATGTTCAAACTGAAGGCAACCAAGGTGATCAGGGGACTGGAAGTCAAGCCCTGTGAGGGAAGATTAAAATAACTGGGCATGTTTTACTTTTAGAAAAGAAGACTGTGGGGAGGGAAATATCATAGCATTTTCCAAATACGTGAAAGGCAGTGAGGCAGAGGAGAGGCAGGATTTGTTCTCAGTCATCTGAGAGTGCAGGAAATGTAATAATGGGCTCCAGTTATAGGAAGCAGGATTTAGGCTGAATATCGGGGGGGGGGGG